>JAODPA010129022.1:0-17092 GCA_025585075.1 Nepenthes mirabilis | reverse complement strand
GTTAATATTTATTTTATTTTATGTTTTCCTTTCAAAGAGAAAAACAATGCATTAGTGATTATATAGCTCCCAGAACTTTTTACTGAGTAAAAAATCAAACATAGCAAAGTGGTTGATATATTCTATTATAGTTATAGATCAAACTGCTAATCACAATCCTGGATAAAATGGACTATGAACATTAATGATCGATATACAATAAAGTGATGCCAATAAAAAATTGAACATTGTGAATGTGATTTTCACATTGTGAAGTTCAATGAAGAAAAGATATTAGCATTTCAAACATGCAACCATTTATTTCAGTGCTAAAGTTAATAGTGTAATTATTCAATATGTAAATGCTTGTTGTGCCATAGTTTACATAACATTGAATACTTGAACCGACATGGCTTGTCTTCAATGGATAAATGATCTAGTTGTTGTACACTGATCTTACCAATATACATCTTGCCTCAAAGTTCACATGTGAAAATGCCTTCATGGTAATTAACAATTGTTATTCTTACGGATAGAAGCAGAGTTTACAAAGTGGTTAGGCACAGCCTAGGGCTAATTTCATCATCCAACATCGAACTATGGAATATTGCACTAGACAACCTCTCCTCCATTAAATTAGTGACTGCTCGATGTTCAATACTTTTGTAAATTCTATCAGTGAAAACAGTATAGGTGATTATTAATATCAATTGAAATCCAGATGTTGGTTAAAACATTTAGCTTACATGTCAATCACCATAGAATCTTAATCATATAAAATAAGGTGCTTTTGAAGATAAACTTTAGCAATTCACAAATGGCCCTAAATTTGAGATAAAATTATAATTATATAGGTTATGTTGTCGAGTATGCTTTAAATTCATTGTTTTCTCATATGACATAATATGCATATTGGTCAACATCTCCAAGATCAAGTGGCCAAATAACAAGTTAACACTTCACAAATAGCCATGTCAATGGCTTTGATAAAACCTTAATTAAGGCCGTATGCAACGTATTGGCATCAAAGCTTAAAGTTTGGTAGAATTTTTTTTTTTATCATTTTTTTGTTTGAGCCAAGCCCAAATTGAATGAACCTGTTATAGAGATATACATTCCAATTACCTCTGAAGCATCATCAATATTAACTAAGACAACATTGGGAATAGGCTTAATATGAAGTCATCTTTCATCTCGCTTGATTTGAAGGCCATCCATTTCATTGACATGGAGGAAGATGGTAAGGCCAACTATGAGACCCGAACCCCAAAATTAATTTTATATTATTGAATTAAGTAAATTGTAAAATATAAAGATTTATTGTGGGTTTGGATTACAAATTAAATTTTTGTACCAAAGTGGGTTAGGTTCTAGTGGCACCAAAAGTATACTTGATCAATGCATGAGAGTATTTTAGATAAAATAACTATGCCAAAGGTGCGCTTGCAAGGCACTTGGTTGTGCTTAGTCCAAAATAGTGGCGTTTGAGACACGCTTGTTGGGTACTTATGTGTAGGCCAAAATTTTTCTCTATGCCTAAGCCATACTTGACTGATATATGTATGCTAGTCTGTTATAAACAGGCCCTTTAATAGGTCTTAGCTCTCTTTTTTTTTTTAGTTTTTATGAAAAGAGAGAGAAAGAGAAAAGGGAAAGAGAGAGAAAAAAAGAAGAAAGTAAATTTGAAGTGAAATATGTAATATTCGGTTTCCATTTGATTCATTTTGATTATCTAGATTATTTTGGATATTTTGGATACTTTGGAATAAATTATATATATGGTATTATGAAAGATATCAGATTAGCCAGTTGGCACATGAGGCATTCTCAAGTGGCTTTGAGCACCGATTGCCATGGGCTAGTATCCGAGGCACGCCCGAGGCTGTGCTCGAGGCACACCTAAGTTGACGCTCGAGCACTGATCTGTGTATAAAAAGGGGAAACAATGCTAATGTTCATCATTTTCACGCGAGAAAAAGGAATAGAGGAAAGAGAGAAAGAAGAGGAGAGAGGAAGAAGAGAAGGGGTAGACCAAAACAACCTTTTGTTATATCTACATTATATAAGGTTAAGGAAAATATTTATAAGCCCTACCCTTAATCTATTTCAGTATCTGATAAGTTTTGTATATATTTTAGAGGTTTAATATTCATTCATACTACTTTTATTTACCCTATTTGTTTTCATCTGTGATATACCGGTTCTAGAACATCGTATTGTGGGTAATTAAATTAATATGATCAAGATAAGGCCTAATACACATGGGAAAATCAAGTTTCGGGACCGTGGGACGACTCGGAGGAGTTGGTGCTCCAAGGGCCTGAGCCAGTGGGCCTGGGCCCGGCGTGCCTGCAGGCACTTAATCTAGGCACGTTGGGCTAGTGCTCGAGCGCTACCCCGTGATTTAAATGGCCAAGGGTTTTGCTTCGAGCATTTTATCGGCTTCCATGGAAAAGGATAGAGAGAGAGGGGGAGGGAGAAGAGAGAGAATGGAGATATCGAGGCTCGGGGTTTGAATTCGGCTTGGAGACAGTTAGAAAAGTGATAGATCGGGTCGAGGCAAGTGCACCCATACTCTTTTTTTTTATTTTCTTGTACTTTTGTTCAATTATTTTGGGTATTCTTGTTCTGATACCCAAATAAGTTTATATTTTGTGTTACCCATAACCTAAATATGAGAATATTTTGATTTTATATCTAATTTGTGAGACTTTTACGGATTTTCACACCCGAAAATCCAAATCTGTGCCTGGACCGATTTCACCAATTTTTGTAGATTTTTTATATGATTTGGCCTTAGATAATGGAAACCCATGACTTGGGCATGCACATATGTAAATTTCACACTCAATTTCGTAGTTTAAACCAATTTTCAGACACAGAACCCTAACCTCACGCTTTGGATGATTTCACTTATTAATTTAGGATTTTTACATAAATTGGCTTTAGAATATTATTACCCATACCATGAATATATTAATTTATCAATTGGATGTTCGAATTGAAAATTTTGTATGGTTTTATACTTACTGGAACCCTAACCCATGCCCCCTTTGAATTTTACCAAAATTAATTATAAATTATACATGATTGGGCTTTAAAAGTTCGTAACCTTAATTTTATGGACACGGACACCCCGCATGTTTGATATTTATGTCCACAGGTTTATATATGTAAATTTTATATATTTTGAAAATATTATCGGATACAAATAGGGATGTTTAACTGTATTTACGCTAAATATGTCATCTTGTATATGCACCGAAAATTATGATGCATGCAAATATGAAGGAATTTGTCATCCAAAAGCTCTAAAAATAAATTTGGCTCATTATTGTAAGAATTTTGTATATGTTCCAAACTTTATGATGATTTACCTACATATCATGAACATATTAATTCAAAATGTTCTGAAAATCATGTCATGAACCGTTTATGAAAGAATCATCAATCAAAAGTTTTAAGAATTTTATTTGGTATAATGTAAAAAGGATTCCTTAATTCTTCCAAGCCTCAAAAGGAAATTATGTATGAAATTAAGAAACGTGAGGATTTAAGCTCACGAGAAACACAAAAATACGAATCTGAGTAAGTTTTATGGAAAAAGAATCAAGAAGGGATATTCTGTATTTAAGTGATGAACTTATGAGCTATTGTTCGGTCCAATAAATTGATTGACTCATGAACCGTTCTCTAGTAGAGTGGGAATGAAGGATTTTTTATTTAAGAGTAGAATTCCCTAAGGAAATAAGAAACTAAGAACATGGACTGAGGATCGTTCAATAGATAATATACTTTGACACACTATAAATAGTACAGTGAAAACTCAAAAATTATCCTGACCGTGTTTTATCGCGGGTGATATTTTTTGACATATTTTAGTATATTATAGTGAAAGTGCATTGTCTATTTTGGTACCGCTTATGGCTATTGGTCTCGTCTATAGGGATTGTATATAGACAACCTACCTCTGAGTCTTGAGTAGGAGGAGATGGCTTTTAATTGTGTAGGGGTAAACACAATCCAATTTACGATCAACTGTTCCTTTGTCAGTAAAGCCTACTGACCCCTGACCCCCAAACAAAATAAGTTTCTGGTATGATTTGATAGCTAAGAAAAGGCAAATGAAATAAACTAAACGAATTATGAAACTATTCTTTTCTGAACCATGTTTTATAGTCTCATATGCATCATTGTTCCTTCATATATGCATTATTATGATTTTGAATATGAAGCCTTGCATGTCCCTTGATATATATGTACCTTGTTGAGTTTTGGCTTACCCTTGCTATTTTCCTCTCTCCAAATGAGTATGAGTTGCACCCGATAAGGTAAGGTAGAGGATTTGAGTCGGCTAGGCTCGAAGACGTGGAACATGACTTTATAGATTTAGTTATATAGTTTTGAATCTTCTGATGGAATATTTTATAATTCTGATAGATTTATATATTAGTGTCTATGTATGATGATGATGATGTAGAGACAGTCTAGTTTTCGTTGTTTAGGTGTATGTATATACTTTCGCAGGTTAATGTGATTTGTTTTAGTACTTAACGGCATCTTGTCTGAGCCAACGTTGTATTGGAGTTGTGATGTTGGTACCACATGTAGTTAGTGGCCTTTGGATCCTATGTTTTGTGCGTTGTGGATTATTTGATCGTTGTCCAGGATATTTACAAGTTTTTATATTTGGCTGACGTTCATATTATAGTTAAAACTCTATCAAATTTTTGATTAAAAATATGGTACGTTATAGATGGTATCAGAGAAAGAGATGCCCTAGAATTAATTTGAATCTTATACAAAGGGTTAGGATGAAATAAGGGAGATTGAATAAATAGTTGAAAGTATAGGATGATTAAGCTAGATTTGGTGGTTCTAGTTATCCTAATTTTGATGGCTTAGGTTAGAATTAAGCTAGAATTAGGAGTTACGTTTGATTGTCTAGTTGCAATGACACAATGTTCAGGAGGATAAAGATACATCATGGTATATATTCGTGGATGATTTACTGATAAATATCCTTCCTGATGAGTTTTGGGAGCATGATTTTGATTTTGGATGGTTCGGCGATATAATCAAGGATTGTCCTTATCCATGGGTTAGACAGTTAAAAAGTCCAATACCTTGGATTGGGTTTTGCGGAGACAGTACAAGGTGTAAAAGTCGTCCACCGTGATGAAAGCTGAGATTTCTAAATTTTGATACTGTAGTACATGTATTGTTTTGGGATCCTAAATCTATATTTTTATTATGATTCCTAAGTTTATCCGTTTAATTAAGGATTTAGGCTTGATATTAGCGATATTGAGGTCTACGATATTTTTTTGGGTTCGTAGATATGATTTGTTGGGTCGAATTGATTTATTCTGAGATATTAAGCTTTGATCTGATTTTGGTAGTAATTTGGTGGGCAAACCGCCAAGCTAGGGTGAATTGGATTGGTAAAGATATTACATCCTGTAATTGGGTTGTAAGATTTTGAGTATGAGTCCAAATTGGTTGATGTATCAAGAAATTAGTATCGTCTTGCCTACAAATAATTTAATGAGGATTTGCGCCAAGTCCATTCAGTATATGAGACAGCATCTAGAGGTCATTTTATAGTTATTGAGGAGTTTTGGCCATGTGAATATTTGAGGATTTTTTTGGAATGTAGATTAGGTGATTGATCTTTGATCGGTAATTCAAGTTTGTGTTGGAATCAACACTAATTTTTAAAGCTTTTGTATAGAATCGAGAAAATATCGATTAGGTACTCGCTGTGTGATGCTCTAGAACCTTTGAGGTGAATGAGATGAACCGATGAGGTTATTTGTGGATGATTCAAAATTGATGTTACTTGGGAGATTTATGGTCTAATAAGCGGGCACTGTGAATAAATATGTATTTTTTTGATCTATTGTAAGGATTTGATAATTTCTAAGATCAATCTATATCTATAGCATTATGGACTATGAATAATTGAGAGATGTACCCGTGGGAGCATTTGGGATAAGGATTCGGCTGTTACAAATTTTAGTAACGCCGTTTGAGTCTGAAGGTTCGCCGGTAATCCAATGCATTTAATAGAATGGATCTTTCGGCCACAATTAGGGCAATTTTGTGAAGGCCTTATCGAATGATTTATAAGATCATGGGGATGTATGAACTCTATTTAAGAATGGTATTATAGATTAGGAAGCCGCTAACCGTATGCTCAATTAAGAAAGAAGGTGAGTGGATTAAGGAAAATGTTATGTCGGACATATGGTTTCTTCGATAGCGTAAATGTGGTCCCATAAAGATCGGAGTGACAGTTCATTTGGGAAAGGCTAATTAATGCAGTGAAAGTGTGTTTCTCTTGGGTCTAGGTGTGTCCAAGAGAATGTCCGTTAGGTGTCCCTTGAGGAATGCAACGTCCCTGGGACGTTTGTCTTAGAAGCAATCGGTGTCCATTGGGATGAGATATATGAAGATAGTTTTTGACGAATGAGGAGTAAATTGTCGATTATGTTAATTGGATTGATCCCCAATGGATTCAATGAATTATAATAGAATGTGATGCTTTTGAGGAAGATCTAGGATTATAATTTTCCACATCGTATGTGGATGAATACCTTTGGATTAAGTGGAGGACCTTTGGATTAAGTGGAGGGGAGGTCTATGATCAGAGTTACTCCACCCGTAATTTGGAGTTAGTAAGTGGAATTGTGAAAAGTGAATAGCGAGCAAGTTGGCTTGTCGGTATACCAACGCGATGATAAGTTACTAAATACTCAAGTTTGAGGTTTTAGTGGTACCTCAAAGTTGTACCGAAATTCTTAGGGTAATTGCTTCAATTATATTTCCTGTTGAAAAAGCACGTTTTGTGCTAACGTGAACAATCAAATTTCGACCCTGTTAAAAGTATAGCGGAAGTAGTAGAAATAAATATCTAATACACGTAAAAGATATTAGTACTAGATGCATACGAGACTAACAATCATGCGCAATAAACAAAATACATAAGCAATAATATAAAGACGCGATTTTTTATGACGAAGTGAAAACTCGATACCCACGGTATCGAGAAAAATACTCCGGGTTTCAACGGCCAGGGAAGCAATGCACTACGAAAATTAACTTACAGATCGGGTGGTAACGACGCGCTAACCTAACTGACTTACTCCCGTCACGTGATCCCTACCAAGGAACTCCTTGGATTTGCCCGCGGCAACGGAACCGGACACCTTCCGATCTTCACGTCAATCTTCCCTCTCATGCCACTTGAGTTGCCAACCACGATCGGATTTCCGTCTTCAATGTACCGACGTCTTCAACGCAGGTAGAAGGATGGAAGAGTTTAAACGAAAAATAAAAAGTGATGAGAAAACTCTTTAGAACATAGATTTCAAAGTTGTAATTTGTGGTTTTCTCAAAAGAAGCTAAATCAATGAAACATGAAAGGCTTTCTTCTCAAATTTAATGGCTCCACAAGATATCAACAGAATCTCTGGCGTGCTTAGGGTTTCAAAAATATAAGGTATGTATTTATAGAGGGCGCAAAAAATCGTTCAAAAATTTTGCCCGTTGCACCGGCGCTCGAGCGCGCGGCGGGCTGACGGAGGGTTTCGTGAGAAACCCTGCGGGAGCTCGAGCGGCCAGAAGGTGAGCAGCGAGCGGGCACCCTTCTGGATTTTCGGCTCGAGCGGGGTTCGGGCATCAAGCGAGCACGAGGGCCTTGGACGGCTCGAGCGACTAGAGGGCAAAATGGACAAAATGGATTTTAACCCGACATCGATATAATAATACATATGGTCACGGAATATGCCAATTAGATAAATATCTCTAACAATCTCCCCCTTTGGCAATTTCGTGACAAAACTCAGAAAATAAATAAATAAATACAAGAGAATCACGGGTTCAGACACCATCGAGATAGAGCCCATGTATATAAAAACCTACGCCTAATGATACATAAGAGACACAAAAAATATATAAATAGCTATACTAGAATTGCGGAGGCAATGTGATGAAAACTTGCATTGACGCCTGTGTAACTTCAGTTTCCTGGTCAAGCGATGTTAGTACCAACAAGGCAAAAGATAATAACAACATAACAGCATGCATGGTACATAAGCATGAGAGACAAGCATTACTGATATGAAACATATAACAGTTCTCCCCCTAACGAAAATAACAAGACTCCCCCTAACAGGAATAATAACATCTATCCCTAAATGAAAAATAACAGTAACACCCCCAAAATAAGTAGGCTTCGCTCCGTCTCCCCTAAGCTCCCCATATCAAGGTGAATCAAGTCTCCCCCTTTTTGTCACGAATAGCCAAGGGGTAATATAGCTCACTTTTCTTAACCCAGACTTGTCTCACGGAATACACTTTTGCATTCAACCTTTTAACTTATCCATCCAAATGCTGAAGGTGATCAACAAGTTTATTCATTTTTTGCCCTGGTCTTTGATTGTGCAAAAAATTCATGGTGTAGCACCGTGGATGAAGGTGACCAACTTTTCCACACGCATAATAGGTAGGCACAAACTGAGGTATGAAAAAATTATTCATAGCCTTGTGATTATGTAGATTAGTTGAGCCAAATCTGTTATCCACACGTTGAGGCACGGTCTTAATGACTTTGGGTGTAATGACATGTTGGTTTGAAATATTCGTGGCGGGAAGAAATTTAGTTTTAGGTGTCACGTCATTTTGAACAATATTTGTAGCATACCCCAACTCCTGTTTATTTCCACCACTTTTTTCCAATCCGAGCATATGATCTAATTTTGTTGACCCATTCAAGAATTATTTTAAATCTTTTCAAGAAGCCTCTAGTTCAGATTCTAAAGTTGTGAGTTGCTTAGAAAATGAGACTTTCAGATTCTCAACTTCTTGGGTTTTAGAATCTAACTCGGATTGTTGAACTAATTTTTCTTGTTCCAACTCAAGGACCCTACTGTTTAAGGTTTTATTTTGTTTCTTCACTTTTAAGCATTCCCTAAACAGTTTGTCATATACTTTTTGAAGGCCATCAAATTCAGCTTCGGACTCATCCACAGAGTCATCAAATTGATTAATATTTTCTACTGAATTGCCACACATAGAGGTCATAAAGGCCATGTACTTGACAGGGCCCTCTTCAAAACATTTTTCATCCTCTTCTTCATCGTCATCACTTAAGGCCACATTAGCTTTAAAGGCTTGACCTTGTTGGCATTTGAAGTTTGGGCATTCAACACGATAGTGACCAAAACCTTTACACTCATGGCATTGGACTCCTTGGAAAGTTTTCGATTTGGAGTCCTTACTTTCACGTCGGTCTTTCTTTTCAAATTTATGTGATCGTTTTAAATCCACATCTAATTTTTCTGATGAAGAGTTATTTTTCTTTAAAAATTTTTTAAAATTCTTAACAAATAATGAAAAATCATCATCACTATACGACTCTTTATCGGAGTCCTGGTTTCTCTCTTCCCTACTTGATTTTAAGCACGTTTTGTGCTAATGTGAACAATCAAGTTTCGACCCCGTTAAAAGTATAGCGGAAGCAGTAGAAATAAATATCTAATACACGTAAAAGATATTTAGTACTAGATGTTAACGAGATAACAAGCATGTGCTATATAAATAACGATAAACAATAACAATAAAGACGCAATTTTTTAGTGACAATGTGAAAACTCGATACCCACGGTAATCGAGAAAAACACTCCAGGCTTCAACGGCCAGGGAAGCAATGCACTATGAAAATTAACTTACAGACCGGGTGATAAGTGATGAGAAAACTCTTTAGAACATAGAGTTTAAAGTTGTAACTTGTGGTTTTCTCAAAAGAAGCTAAATCAATGAAATATGAAAGGCTTTCTTCTCAAATTTAATGGCTCCACAAGATATCAACAGAGGCTCTGGCGTGCTTATAAGTTTGTAGAGATCCTATAAGTTTTTCGATCTTCATTTTATCAAGGTCTTTACTTTCTTCAATAGTAGTGACCTTAGGTCTAAATCGTTCAGGAAGTGATCTAAGAACTTTTCTAACAATTTTATTCTCAGAAATTCATTCTTCTAAATTAAATGTGGAGTTTATAATATCATTCAATTGAGCATAGAATTCATCAAAGGTCTCATCATCTTTCATTTTTATTTCTTCGAATCTAGTGGTGAGCATTTACAATTTTGAATTTTTAACAAGTTTCGTTCCTTCATGAGTAATTTCTAAGATGTCACATGCATCTTTAGAAGTCTCACACATTGAAATACGTTTAAACTCATCGGGAGATACAGCCATAAAAATAGCATGTAGCCCCTTACTGTTCCAATTATATGCATTAAGCTCCTCTTTGGTCCATGAAGATAAGGCTTTTGGTTCATTGCTAGAGGAACTAGTGGGTGGAGTCCACCTAACTTGGGTACTTTCCCAAACACGCTCATCTAAATATTTTAGGAAGGCTCTCATCCGAACCTTCCAATAGGCATAGTTACTCCCATCAAAGAAGGGAGGAACGGAGAGCGATCCACTCGTATACATCTAGATCAGGGTCACGGATCGGGGTAAGTCTCTGATACCAATTGAAAAAGCACGTTTTGTGCTAACGTGAACAATCAAACTTCGACCCCGTTAAAAGTATAGCGGAAGCAGTAGAAATAAATATCTAATACACGTAAAAGATATTTAGTACTAGATGCATACGAGACTAACAATCATGCGCAGTAAACAAAATACGTAAGTAATAATATAAAGACGCGATTTTTAATGACGAAGTGAAAACTCGATACCCACGGTATCGAGAAAAATACTCCGGGCTTCAACAGTCAGGGAAGCAATGCACTATGAAAATCAACTTACAGACCGGGTGGTAATGACGCGCTAACCTAGCCGACTTACTCCCGTCACGTGATTCCTACCAAGGAACTCCTTGGATTTGCCTGCGGCAACGGAACCGGACACCTTCCGGTCTTCACGTCAATCTTCCCTCTCGTGCCACTTGAGTTGCCAACCACGATCGGATCTCCTTCTTCAATGTACCGACGTCTCCAACGCAGGTAGAAGGATGGAAGAGTTTAAGCAGAAAATGAAAAGTGATGAGAAAACTCTTTAGAACATAGAGTTCAAAGTTGTAACTTGTGGTTTTCTCAAAAGAAGCTAAATCAATGAAACATGAAAGGCTTTCTTCTCAAGTTTAATGGCTCCACAAGATATCAACAGAGGCTCTGGCGTGCTTAGAGTTTTAAAAACATAAGGTATGTATTTATAGATGGCGCAAAAAATCATTCAAAAATTTTGCCCGTTGCACCGGCGCTCGAGCGGACGGAGGGTTTCGTGAGAAACCCTGCGGGCGCTCTAGCGGCCAGAAGGCGAGCAGCGAGCGGGCACCCTCCTGGATTTTCGGCTCGAGCGGGTATCGAGCACCTGGCGAGCCGGGGACCTTCTGGATTTTCGGCTCGAGCGGGGTTCGGGCATCAGGCGAGCGCGGGGCTTCGGACGGCTGAGTGACTAGAGGGAGAAACGGACAAAATGGACTTTAACCCGACATCGATACAATAATACATATGGTCACGGAATATGCCAATTAGACAAATGTCTCTAACACCTGTGTTGGATGTAATTTGAAGATTATGGACTTTTCTTCAGATATATTGATATCTTTAGAATTTTCTTGAGTTTATAACGGCTATGTAATCTAGGTGTCTAATATGAATCAATGGACAAGAGTTATAGTTTATTTAGTGTGCAAGTAAAGGGTTAATCAGAGTAGTGCAGCGGAAGTATGTAGGCCCATGGCTCAAGGACTTTTAAATAAAATTGAGGTTCTATGTCATCGATCATTTTTTAAGTTTAGGATGAACTGAAGTAGAAGTTTATTGGCCGTTTGAGGCATTGAATTAAGTCATAGGAATAGCTAAAATTATTTGGGTTGCTTTCAGATTTTGTGGATTGTCATGAAGTCTCCCTTTCATCGATGGGTGAAGAAATTAGTGTGTGATTGAATTAAGCCTAGTTGGAGATTAGGAATTTTGTCTAATTATAAGGTTCTAAATAGAGATATTGGGGTTTAGGATGATTCATTGGTTAAGGCCTTCAAGAATAAGTCATTAATCAAAGATGTAGCATAGAATCGTGAAGAATGAATTCCGAAAGGATTCTCCACAATTGTTGACTTCTGAGGTTCATTAAATTTCGAGGGAAAATTTTTTATAAGTGGGGGAGATTGTGATGTACCGGTTCTCGAACATCGTATTGCAAGTAATTAAATTAATATGATCAAGATTATGCCTAAATGGAAAAATTAAGTTTCGGGACCGTGAGACGACTCGGAGGAGTTGGCCCTCCGGGTGCCCGAGCTAGTGCGCCTGTGCTAGCCCATGATTTAAATGGCTGAGGGTTTCACTTCGGGCATTTTTTCGGATTCCATGGGGGAGGAGTGAGAGAGAGAAGGGGGAGAAGAGAGAGAATGGAGATATGGAGGTCCCGTGGTTCAAATCCGGCTTAAAGCCAATTAGAAAAGTAATAGATCAGGACGAGGTAAGTGTACCCATACTCTCATCCTTTATTTTCTTACACTTTTATTCTGTTTTCTTTGGGTATCCTCGTTCCAATACCCGAATAAATTTTTATTTTGTATTGCCTATAACCCTATAACCTAAGTATGAGAATATTTTGATTTCAAATCCGATTTGTGAGATTTGTGTGCATTTTCACACCCGAAAATCGTAACCTGCACCCGGACCGATTTCACTCATTATTTTAGATTTTATGCATGATTTGGCCTTAGATAATGGAAACCCATGACTTGGGTATGCACATATGTGAATTTCACGCTTGATTTCGTGGTTTTGAGCAGTTTTTAAACATAGAACCCTAACCTCACGTCTCGGATGATTTCACTGATTAGTTTGGGATTTTTACATAAATTGGCTTTAGAATATTATTACCCGTACCATGAAAATCTTAACTTATTAATTGGATATTCGAATCGAAAGTTTTCTATGGTTTTATACTCACCGAAACCCTAACCCACACCCCCTTTGGGTTATACCCGAATTAATTGTAAATTATGCATGATTGGGCTTTGAAAATTCATAACCCTAGTTTTATGGACACTGGCACCCTGTATATTTGGTATTTATATCCACAGATTTATATATGTAAATTCTATGTATTCCGAAATATTATCAAGTACAAATATGGATGTTTAACTGTATGTATGTTAAATATGTCATCTTATATATGCATCAAAAATTATGATGCATGTAAATATGAAGAAATTTGTCATCCGAAAGCTCTAAATATAAACTTGGCTCATTATGGTAAGAATTTCCTACATATTCTAAGTTTTATGACGATTTATGTACGTATTATGAATATATTAATTAAAAAGTGTTCTGATAATTATGTCAAGAATTATTTATGAAAGAATTATCAATCAAAAGTTTTAAGAATTCTATTTGGTATAATGTAAAAGGGATTCCTTAATTCTTCCAAGTTTCAAAAGAAAATTATACATAAAATTAATAAACGTGAAAACTTAAACTTACGAGGAACACAAAAGTTTGAATTTGAATAAGCTTTATGGAAAAAGAATCAAGAAGGTATATTTTACACTTAAGTAATAGACTTATGAATTGTTCTTTGAAACGATGAACTAATTAACTTAGGAACTGCTCTCCAATAGAGTTGGAACAAAGGATTTTGTACTTAAGAGTAGGATTCCCTAAGAAAATAAGAAACTAAGAACATTGACTGAGGATCGTTCAATAGATAGTATACTTTGACATGCCATAAATATTACAGTAAAAATTCAAGGATTATCCTGACCGTGTTTTATAATAGGTGATATATCTTGGTGTGTTTTAATACATTATAGTGAAAGGTCGTTATCTATTTTGGTACCGCTTACAACTATTGGCCTCGTCTACAAGTATTGTATGTAGACGGCCCATCTCAGGATATTGAGTAAGTGGAGATGGCTTTTGATTGTGTAGGAGTAAGCACAATCTAGGCTATGACAGATCGCTTCTTGTTTGTAAGGCCTACTGACCTCTGACTCCAAAATGAAATAAGTTTCCGGCATAATTTGATGACTAAAAAAAGATAAAGAAAATGAACTAAAAAAATATGGAACGAATCTTGAAAACATTCTTTTCTGAACTATGATTTATAGTCTCATATGCATCATTATTCTTTCATATATACAATATTATGATTTTGTATATGAAATCTTGCATATCCCTTGATATATATGTGTGCCTTGCTGAGTTTTGACTCACCCTTTTTATTTTTCTCCCTCCAAATGAACATGAGTTGCACCCCATGAGACAGGATAGAGGATTTGAGTCGACTACGCATGAAGACCTGGAAGATGACTTTATGAACTTAGTTATGTAATTTTGTGTCTTCTGATGAAATATTTTATAATTCTGATAGATTTATATATTAGTGTCCATGTATGATGATGCTAATGATGCAGGAATAGTCTAGTTTACACTGTTTAGATGTATGTATACACTTTCATAGGTTAATGTGGTTTGTTTTGGTACCCAGTGGTATCTTGTCTGAGTCAACATTGTACTGGAGTTGTGACGTTGATGCCACGTGTAGTTGGTGGCTTTTGGATCCTGTATTTTGTGTTGTGGATTATTTAATCATTGTACAGGATATTTACAAGTTTTTGTATTTTGCCGATATCCGTATTACAGTCAAAATTTTACCGAATTTTTGGCTGAAAATACGGTACATCACATCATTTGTGCATGCATGTAGTTTTACTGATCGTTTGGGGGTTTTGTCATGATATTAACACTTTTGTTATTTTATAAAAAAATGGGTAAATATTTGAGACTATGTATTCTTATATCAGTATATTTGTATGAAAATGAATATGAAACCTACATATGCCTTATATTAGTATTCATGTATTACTGCCTTGGGATCGAGGTCACTAACTCTATTATTTGTATTTGATCTGTTATCTGTCCCTCTCCTGACGGAGAGAGCTCTATTTATAGTTGATCTACCTTGTCTGTATTTTAATGAGAACCATTATTAAAAAATTAAATAAAAAAGTAATATATTGGGCATCCTAATATATGTATTAAACTTAAAGATTACCCCTAAAATCGCGGGTGGTAAAATATAGTGACCAAATTCCTTATCTATAGGAGATAGAGTACATAGATGTCAATATCTATCTGTCACATCCCCGAGACATAAAATACAGGTCAATAATAATAATCCACAATAATATAAAACTCCAATAAACAATATCAATAGTGACAAACCCAATCCTAGTGTGACAATCCATGCATACATAGGATCCAATGTATCAAAACCCATATAGGACCTCATCGAATATAAATTCGGACATTATAATATAAAACCTACTATCCATACATCGTAAGGGAGGTATCTAAATGTAATAACTTATCAATATGAAATAATAACTCCAACATATATCCCATAAACAATAATCATAATATATCCCTGAGATTCGAAACATAACCAACATAAATATCTTTACTTACCGATAGAGATATGCTGTATTAAATTACATCCAAATTCCTGTAAATGTATCCAAGCCACTGGTTTGAAAGAATAAAATATGAAAACATGAGTCAATGGCTCAATAATCATTATCATATATAAAACGACACATATAAATTAGAGGAAAAGGATATCTTATCATAAACGTCTAAAACCAAAACATAAGGTCTGTAAAATCCCTAAAAATCGATGAATTATCTTGCACTAAATTATTATCCGTATTAAACAGTCTCTGCGGGATATAATCATAACAAACAACGATTTGGCCAAATTTCATAGACGATAACATATCATACGATCCGATGTCACATCATATAATTATGACCGTCACCACGTCCATATGGGACACATACTATTGTCCAGATTCAAAATCATAATATCATATGCTAAAATCAAAGGAATATCGGAACCAAATTATATAATCAAAATGTGTTCCGAATTTTACACATATCCATACGGACAAGACATTCCTATCACCCAATCTGCGAGCCAATCCACATATCTCAAATCACAGTATACGCAAATACATGCAGAAATACAAAGCATGCATGAAATTGGAGAACCAAAGATTATTAGACCAATTTGAGGAAGAGTTACCCTTATTCGGTAACCATCGCTATATCAGCTATGATTTAAGCTAGCTACTCAAGGCCCAAATGCATTTTAGACTGACAGTTCAAGGCCATCAATGTACTTTGTCTCCTATAGATTAGGAACTTACTCATTATATTTTACCACCCGTAACTTTAGGTGCAATATTAAGCTTATTTATATATTAGAACATTCAAGTATATTAATTTTTTGTCAATTTTTTAGGATGATTTTTTTTTAAATACACAGTGGGATAGGTCAATTATAAAATATCTCAACCTTCCTGCCGATAAAAGTAAGACAACATATCACATATGTCCCCGTCAGGACTTAGCCTCCCATCGGAAGCGGTACCATCAAATCTCATACCTCAGATCACAAAATGACCCACCGGGGTCTCAAACTGCCATGGTCTTGTAGTCATCTCACCCCTGGCAACATGCGCGTGGACCAGTGCAGGCCTGGTTTATGGTTTCACAATACATAGATACACAAATATACACATATATATCGGTCAGGTATCCACAAATCATAAAATCTTCTAAAATCACAAATACCTATGAAAACTACCAAATAATCGGTAAAATATATATGCATGTACATAATAAATAAATTTGTTGTATATAAAAATACATGTATGTTTGTAAAATCTCCAAACAGTAGTCAAAACATATCAAAAATTAAATTAGACCAATTATAGGGTTAGAGGATACTTGTCTTACCCTTATACTTCACAGATCTGACGAAATGATACTTTGAAGCACCTGAATAGCACATTTCTCTCTCCAACCGTGCCCCTTTCTCACTCTATCAGCACACTTTCTCTCTACTCCACGCTATGCTGCCTCACCCGTGACCGTCGCTGCCTCGCCCATCAGCCTGCACCGCCTCCTCTCACGGCCCCATACGGCCCCGTACCTTCCTCGATGAGCTCTCTCTCTCCTTGCCGTGTGCACTGCCGCCGTGCCAATCTCTTCTCTCTGCTCCCTACACGACGCTGCTCTCCCC
>JAODPA010129011.1:0-17093 GCA_025585075.1 Nepenthes mirabilis | reverse complement strand
TTAATTGAATTTCCTGTGACACTTTGTAAAATAAGAACTGAAAAAGAATTGTTAGCAAGATTTTTGTAAGTAAAAATTTATGTTAAATATGAGTAAAATGACTATATGAAATGAGGGTTTATGGTATGGCCATCACATACAACATCAAGAGCAAAATTCTAATCAACTGGGACACGCGAAGAATTTAGAAGAAATGGCAAAAAATAATAGAAAATACAGCCCACAACAAATCAAAATCATCAAAGCTAAATAAGGGGTCGGGTGGCGCGAGGCGAAATCGAAAAAGAAAACCTTTTGAACATGCGCTTCCAGACTGGACACCTGTGCCCTCTCTCATAATCTCATTCATTGCGCCGTCTCCTTTATTCTCACTCGCTTGCTCACTTGCTGTTTTGCGTAAAAACCCAGACAATTGCATACGCTTTACACAAAATATAAAATTGGAACAATAAAACCGGTATAATCAGTCGCCAACAGCGTACATCATCGATGTGCATGGAAAGAGAAATTGAGGAGGTGGAGAGATAAATTGGATTCAGAGTGACGCTTTGTGTAACATAAGCCTTCAGCTCCCCCCCCCCCCTCCCACTTTTCTGTTTTGTTATTCCCCAAACCAAAAAAAAGAGGGTTGAAATTTCACCTTAATTACACTCTGAGTACGGTTTGATTTGGGTTTTTCCTGTAGCGATTGATGAGCCTAATTTCGTCCTCTGACGGTGATGGTTGCTATGATAACTAGAAGAGAGAGATGATGAATGGGATGAAGAAGGTGCATGGAAGCAGAAAAGAGTTCATAGTCGGCAAAAAATCGAGCTAGCCAGCAGATTAAAAGGAGGTGAAGCAGGCACCTCATGGCCGCTTTTCATATAGACTTATATAGTTTGGTAAGTTACGCGCCTTTCATTTTTGGGATCTATGATTGTGTATTCCTTGGTCTTCTTCATAGCCTTCACTTGTTACATAAAACTTTCTTTGCTTTGGAGTAAAGGAGGGGGGCGGGGAGAGAGAGAGAGATGAAGAGACTTCGCTGCTTAATAATTGAAAGTGAAAAGTCAGTGAGAGAAACCGTAGTATGGGGAGGGGGAGAAGAGACAGCAGTCGACAAAATTTTCAAGAGGCAGGGATGGGGTTGCCTCAGTTCCAGGGAACTCTCTGAAGTTCTACCTGACAAGATTCACACTTTTTTGTGGGTTATCCGTGATTATAGGGACATTTGGCTTTCCCAGTTTATTTCTCATGACGCGTTATCTGTTTGTGTTTCTGTGTCTATCTTTTTGTCTTAATGATAAAGCGCTCAATTTATTTTTAGATTAGTTGGTTTATTACATGATTTAAGGATGTCTTATGGATTTTTCTCTCCCTGATATAGCTTGTGGAGGTATATGGAGAAGAGTTCAGAGAAATATAGAGTTGATGGGGCATAGATTTGTTCAATTCTACGCCATCTGGCACGGCTATAATTTTGCTAAATGGAAGTTTGGATCTATTGTTCTTTACCAGACCAGACACGCATTTCAACTTCAATGCGTTCTAATTTGAGCTGATGTCAACTTGCCTGAATTTGAATTCCGCTGTTTAGTCACATTAGGTTCTCTTGGCGTGGAACATGGCCTCTTAAAAGCCACAAGTTGGGTGTTAAAGAAGAAGGTGATGACTTAGTTGAAAAATGACAGGTTGTCTTATTTTAGGGAAACGAGAGGGTAATTTTCATCACAATCAAGATAGGGATTATGACGGAGGAGATATTTTCAGCAGTTGCAGTGCCATTTAGAATAGGTAATTCAATTAGTGATAACCCAACCATTGCAAGTATTATGGATTTTACATCACTAATGACTGATGCAGCAGGATTGTTGTCTGACTCTGGAACCAAGCTTTCGGACAAGTCTGTATTGGGAGATGCTGAAGATTGTAATTGCTGTCCTTCTCACAGCGAAGTTGGTATTGTAGCAAATTCAGTGTCAAAACAAGCTAGGAGAAGCAGAGGCATTGTATTGTTGGATGCGATTTGTGATGCTAAAAGCAATTGTAATACTAGTGGTGCAGTTGTTAGGGATAGTGAAGAAGATGATTGCATATTGTTAGACAGTGATCAAATTCTCAACAGCCCTTGTTCTCTTTCTGTGACAAGCGAGGCTAGTAGTTTATGTGGTGATGAATTCTTAGCTTTGGAGGCTCATTCCGAGATAGAATCATCGGGTTCTCTTGATGTAGAGATAGTTAAAAAGTTACCCGGACTGGGGGGGTCTATTGTTGATTCAGAGACTGAGATTGATCCCCTTTCCTTGGTTGTTAGCATTGAACAAGAGATTGGAGAAGGGTCAAGCATTAAATCCTCTTCCCTGGATCTTAAATTGCCATTGGAAAAAGGCTTGGATGGAACTCTCATTCGCAGTGTCTTTGAAGTGGATTCTATCCCTCTCTGGGGATACACATCTATGTGTGGTAGGAGACCAGAAATGGAAGATGCAGTTGCTGTCATGCCAAGATTTATGAAAATTCCTATTCAAATGCTCATTGGTGACAGGGTGCCTAATAGCGTGTCCAAGTGTTTAAGTCACTTGACTGCTCATTTCTTTGGAGTCTACGATGGCCATGGTGGCTCACAGGTACATTCTGACCTATTGTTCTCGTTTCAAATGTTCTAAGTTTTCTTCTATTTCTAGTCCTTGTTTTCTTCCATCACCTATATCATGTTTTCTAGAAGGGTGTCCCATGGAATCAATTTATTGCAATTAGGTTGCAAACTATTGTTATGAACGAATCCATGTTGCTTTGCATGAGGAGCTGGAAATTGTTAAAGAGGGCATGATCAATGGAACTATAAAAGATGATTGCCAGGAGCAGTGGAGAAAAGCGTTCACAAATTGTTTTCTGAAGGTTGATGAAGAGGTTGGTGGAAAGACCAGAGGTGAACCAATTGCTCCTGAAACTGTTGGTTCTACTGCAGTTGTTGCCATAAGTTGTTCGTCGCATATTGTAGTGGCTAATTGTGGAGATTCTAGAGCAGTATTGTGTCGTGGGAAAGAGGCATTGCCACTATCCGTGGATCATAAAGTAAGAGTCCTATATCTCGTGGTTCTGCAACTGTCTTCTGTTGATGATTGTATATGTGAAAAGTAATCTGATATCAAACTTTGTGAACATTATCCTAGCCAAATCGGGAAGATGAATATGCAAGGATCAAGGCTGCTGGAGGCAAAGTCATCCAATGGAATGGACACAGAGTTTTTGGTGTTCTTGCAATGTCGAGGTCCATTGGTACGTTCTTCATTCGAGTTTTTCATATTAGCATGTTTACAAAATCTTCATAATTAAGTTTAAGGAAATGCCCGATGAAAATGTTGTATCAGCATACTATCTTTTGAAGGTGATAGGCTGTGGTCACCATGTTGAAAGATGATTTATGTAAAGAAATTATAATCTTCTCAATGTCGATAAATTATAATCTTAGTGCTATCTATCTCTTTTGATAAATATTGCATCATATCAAATATCATATTGCAGTAGGATCCTACAAGAGTGTAAAAAGGTGATGCTTGAGGAATAATTTATCAACTATTCACCTTTCGTTTCTGTGGATGAAATGTTCTTATCATTAAACTGGTTCTCCACTTTCAGAAGTAGCTTTCTAAGATAAAATGAAAGGCAAGGTAACTGTCAAGTCTATACTTAGAAGGTTGGCCTTTGCACCCTTCTAAAAATTGATAAAAATATTAATTTGTGCTGTGTGTATTATTTGGGGGCTCAATGCAGAGGCTACCACATTTGGACAATGTTGGAGGTAGACAATCTTACTCTTAAATTGCAGATAGGTTGATTTTATGGACTATCAAATGTCAAATAATTACAATAGTTTTAAAACACTAGATGTGATCATTTGACTCTTAAATTAGTTATGTTTTTTCTCTGCAATTTTTGGGTATTACATTGTTATTAATATGTTGTTGAAGCATTGGAATTTTTTTTTTTTTTTCAAAAAAGATGTCTTTGTAATTCCCCATGCCTCCACAGCTCTATTGTTTTTATAGGGGGTAAACAGCACGTTTTTTCTTGTGCATAGTGGTTATTGGCAAAATGACTAATGATGATTGGAAGATCTACAAATGAAGTGTCAAAAAATAAGTGGTGTCAGAGTTAGGAAACAACTGAAAGAACCACTTGGTTATTGCTCTTGGTAAAATTAAGAATCTAAAAACATAAACTCATCAATCAGTTGATTCGTTCCAATTTTTTGATTTAATTCGGTATAATATCAGAAAAAGACGGGTGCATCATCTTCGCAAATATGAATAGATATATGTCTTTATTTTAGCCTTTCACAAGATATTTTTATAAAAAATTTTCATTTTTAGCTTAAAACCCAGTAAGTGCTGAAAAGTAATAAAAAGGGCACGTTTGGCTTAACATTCCAAGCCAGCAAACACATTCTGGGGACACCAAAACTCGGTCCGCATGCTTTAACACATGAAACTGAGCAGAGCATTTTGAGGGGGCAAGATGTCTGGCCCAAGGCCAAAATTTAGTAGAAAAAAATCAACCAATTTTTTTAAGGGAAAAACCCTAGAATCGTTATCCTTCACCCTCTACCATGCCTCTACCCTCACCCACCACCTCCTCTATTAACCCACCACCATCATGATTAGAAGGGACAATTTATTTGCTTTTCCATTGGATTTTTGGGGCTTGTCACACTTAGAAGATAGATTGTTTTTCTTCTCTTTTGTTTAGCTTATTTATTTTTATGTGACGGTTGCATTATTTTTAGGGGACTTTCGTATTTTCCGATGTGCTGATGGCAATAGTGGGTTTTGTATGTGGATTTGTACTTTGTGTGTACACAAAGGAAATTTGTACTCAAAAATTAAAAAATCTTGCCCGATATCCTTATACCCACGTGTACAACGAGATATTGATTGCCATCCACCATTTTACTTTTATCCAATGGACAATGCTCATAGCATTGGTAAAGAAATGTTCTATCTCGGGGGACTTATGATGTTTTATTTTGTGTGATTAAATTTACAACCCAAAAATCTTAATTTTCTGATTCATGCATGCCTAGTGAAAAAATAAAAATACAAAAAAAAAAAAAAAAAAAGTTCATGCTAACAATACATGTACAGCTAGTTGTACATTTGAGTGCCTTTAAACTATTGTTGCTATAGGTGGGAAGCTTAGTGCAAGAGGCACATTATGTGATCTAGGGAGGTTAATATATGCAATCTTAACTCTACATATAGAGAGGTTATTTCTATAATTTCAACTTGTAAACTTCAGGTTATAATAGAGCAGCCTTATCATTGTGTTAAGGCTTGTCTTGCATTGTCATTTCCAACAAAGATTGAAAACAGATGAGGCTAGTGAAGGATAAAACAATGGGAAGCAGTGGCCAATGATTGCCTTTGTGTATTTTGTGGAATTGCAAAACCTCGGTTTGGGATGAAAGGGCAAGGAATGTGATTGTTGTTTAGCACACATGTTAGGGGTACTTCATTCCAATGAGATGTGCATCTGCTGCAGCATAGAATCAAATATTGGTTTATGTGGGAAAGAAAACTAACTGATATGAAGCTAGACTGATGGGCCTCTACTAATGCGTATTAGTTGTTACAAAGTAATATAGATGATACATATCAACCGATACAGATCTTATAAATTGATATATATAATGTATCAGCCGTGGCCAATGATGGCCCTGTTGGCGGTATTTCTCCTCCATGTTAAAAATTAACTTACTAAATTTTTCTTCATATATGCATAATGCTATTGTTTATAATGGTATATGTGTGATAGATTGATATATAATTCATTGACAATGAAAGCATATATTTATCTAACTTTTATTGAAAATTTAATAAAATATTAATCTTAGACTTTGTGTGCATTTTAGGAAGGGATTCAATGAGACCTGTGTTTAGCCTTGCCGATTTTGAAAGGCTACTTATTCCTACCTATCTTGTATGTGTGAAAATGAGCATGTGAACATAACATCTTTCGAACATTAAGATTTGGCATTTAAAAAGGGCTCTCACATATTTCCTTTCGGGAAGGAAGAATCAAGGAAATCCTATTGATTGTGGCTTTCTCTGCACCTCCGGCAATGCAGGAAAAAAAGTATCATAATGCATATCTCAATATATTCTTCTATTATCATCTATTACTCAAATTTTTGCACTTGTATACTTCAAGGGTCAGCTTTGGAATCTTTGCTAACCATTTACAGCTGCTGTTGCCATGACCATTATGATATCCCTCCCTCAATGACATCTTGACTGTGACCTTGATTTGAAACTATGTTTCTGGGCATGGCTGGGCTGGGAAATGGAAAATTTATATCCAGTGCCTAACTGTACTTTGGACTGATATAACCATGTTATTCCCTGTCCTGTACCTATCCATGTACCTGTGCCCTTTTTGTCCCCTCCATACCTGCCTATATAGGGTGAGAATGAGTGGATACCTGCTGATATGGATAAGGCAATTCCTTCGGTCTTCACTACATCCAACTTCTTGTTTCCTTCCCCCGTCACTATAGAAAGATGAAAAAATTAAAAAGGGTAATCGGAGTTACACCCACACTAACTCTAGTGGACTCTATGCATATAATTGGTCTACCCATATTATCTAACAGTTTTTCCCAAGAGACTAAAAATTACAGCATTTCCTCTCTCTCTCTCCCTTTCAATCTCAATCTCTATCTCTATCTCTCTTAAAAGATATGCCAAATGAAACACCTATAAAGAAATGTAAGTTAATTGTGGTGGGAGAAAAAAAAGGAATAGGTAAATTTAGGAAAACTTAGAGTGATATGATAATTTTAAAAAAATATATATATTTATATTCTTGGAGCATATTGTCTAAATTAAGCATAATGTTAAAATCATAGTTTTAGAGTAGACCCCACTTCGTAGGACTTAAAAGCTTTGTTGTTATCTTCCTTCTCCCTCTCTCATGCATTCATACTAAAACTGACATGCAAAACAACCAACCCATAGCCATGCAGCAAAGCTTCTGCTTTACCGTGGTACCTTGTAAATGCAAGTACCTGTGAGAAATTATGTCATGGCATGAATGAGCAAGGTTACTTAAAATATTGGACAACAAACTGATTCTGATGAAATTTGTTCTGGAACAATTTTTTTGTTTTAATTATTTGTCTTTAGCTGCTGAGGCTCTGGGAAAATAACCATGTTACCCTTAACTGACTGTCATATCAGCTACTTGTTGGATTCAGGTGATAGATACTTGAAACCATGGATCATTCCGGAACCAGAAGTCATGTTCATTCCTCGGGCAAAGCAAGATGATTGCCTCATCCTGGCAAGTGATGGCTTATGGGATGTCATGACGAATGAAGAAGCGTGTGAGATGGCCAGAAAACGGATACTCTTGTGGCACAAGAAGAATGGGGCTACACTCCCTTTGGAAAGGGGCACAGGGATTGATCCTGCTGCTCAAGCAGCGGCCGAGTACCTTTCTAATCGTGCCCTTCAGAAGGGAACCAAGGACAACATCTCAGTGATTGTGGTTGATTTGAAAGCTCAAAGGAAGTTAAAGACCAAACCTTGAACCACAGAACTGTGCAGGCATTCAGGGTATGTTTTTTTCTTTGATCCAAGCTGTGCCATGACCAATGTTCTGCTCTTCAATATAGTGTCAGCCCCTCCATTTTTCACCTGGGCTTCTATCATCTCAGAAGGAGCAGCAGCCTGTATTTACTATTAGAATGCAAGTCTGTTCTGAAACTTTAAATTGTTTCCTCAAAATCTTTCTGTAAATTTTGCCTTGCTATATAAGAGGAACAGAAGATGCGCAAAGCTTGTGTACCACAAACTTGTGAAGCATGATCGTATTCCTTGTGCCTCAGGGTTGAAAACTCCTGAGGCACTTTGATGTGTATTATTATTATAGCTGTGCAATTCACGTTTAGCAAATTGTAGTTCTTTAATGGAACACTGGCATATTTCTGCATCTTAGAGCTCTTAATCTCATCTGACTGAATAGCATGAGATTGGTCTTTGAAGGAACAGACTCATCTGGCTGTCCAGATGAAGTTTTAAATTGATTCATTAGGTGTCTTTGACCATTTGCAGTTGAATTTGTTGGGAAGCATGTGTGAACTGTTAGCAAAAATAAGAGTAGTGCTTATAAATGTGTTTTGGTCAATGACCCATTAACTTAGATTTTTGGGTCTCGATGGTGTCCAACACGTGAATAAGTCATACATGCTTTGCATAGGCAGTGAGTTGTTGATCTCTCCTTGTTGATTTTTCCAGTCTCAACAACTTGCAGCATAGCGTGGGAGTGGTTTATAAAAAAACAACGGAAACAAAATTTGATTTTTGTAGAAATCTGCCCATTATTCTGTCTATCATGCCAATGTACGAGGATGAAGTTTATAGGCATGTTATGCAACGGCTATTGAAATGGCTAGTTGATAATTTGCTAGAGGGAATATCTGCCTTTTTTTTTTTTTTATAGTGATTCTTTCCTTGATGATGATTTATGCTGTTCACTTTTCATGGCTGGGCTACTTTGTGATTGCAAGATTCTGGCTGGCCAAACTGAGATTGTTAGGTGGTATGAGCTGGTGTTTCGGTTGCTGTTATCACCTCTGCAAACTGGGCTGCGGATGGCAGCAACCCAAAGGACCAGCTCATACCAATCAGAAGATGACAAGGATCCCAGTCTGTACCTCAGTTCCAGTCTACATTCACTAGTGAGAGAGGGGGAGCTAGTGAGAATAGACCGGAATTGAGGTGCAAACTGTTGGGGTTACTGCCTCATGGTATCTTTGTCCGCGGACTCAAAGGAGGAAAAGGACGTGGACTTTTAGAGTGGTCCGAGAAGCCTATCATGACGGACGAGGACTCATTAGAGGTGTCATGTCCAAGAGGTTACTGAGGATATGGACGATGACTCTGAAAGCCTAGGCATTGACTCTCTCTCTCTCTCCGTAGGCCTGCTGTAGTCGCGTTTTGTAGGTGGGCAGTTGACCCACTCTAATTGGAGGTTGCTGCAACTTATAAGGTGTCAGGCCTGCCACTCTGACACGCTAGGCGTGCGCCTGCCGTGACAAGCCTAGAGGGCGTGGTCCTGTCACCCTACTGCCAGTAGTGTGGCTGGCCAAGCACTAAGCCCCTTGTATATATAAAGGCTTGTGCCCTTACTTGTCTTGCGTGTCTTAGAGTGCTGTGTGTCTTGGAGAGCAGTCTTGGAGTGAGCTTTGAGAGAGCTGTGAGCAAGTCTTATTGTAAAGATAGAGAGAGACACTTTTTAGAGAAAAATTGACTGATATACACTTGAGATTGTTTTCTTTTGTTTAGGTTTTGTGTAGCTAACATTCTTGTAAACAATCAATACTTTATAGTTTCTTATTTGGTAGTTTTTTCCTTGGTTAAAGAAGGGTCTTTTCACGTTAAAATCTCGTGTATGTTTCTCTCGTTTTTCTATCTCTACTTTTGGCCGGCCGTCCGTCCGATAACTCTATTCTGTTGCTGTCCGAGAGTTTTGTCCGCTTGGTTACCGTGTCTTCCGTTTTGTGCCAACACAAACTGGGATACATCATGTAGGAGGGCACGGGTGGTTGGCAAGGAGCAAAAGTTTCCGGCCATTCGGTGAAGGTGGAGGGTACGGCCAATGGCAATGTGCATGGAGATCCCCATGCTATTTAAATAGAAACTATTGTTAGTTAAACACGGCATGTCCGGATATATACATTCTTTTAGTAGGTGGGTAAAATCATTTATATCCTTTATGTTGCTACATATCCCAATGGTATGGTCCTAATTAAAAATAAGTATTTTATTGATAACGTGGTTATTATTTATAGTAGTATGATAATTTTTGGAGATGTGGTAAGTAGCATTCAAGGATAGAACCTCAATTAAAGATAAGTCGTCCTCGGTACTTTCCCATGCCTTGAGCCATTTGCTCATTCGGCTATCGGAAGCTAATATTTAATTGTATACTTTTGCCATGTTTGTTCTAATTTTTATACATTGGGCTTAGTTTGTGTGATTATGACATATTTTATTATCAACTTGTATATTAAAATTTTCTTAGAATTCTAGGTTTGATTTGGATTCTAAGTATTGTTCCTTTTCCTCAATTGTTAACTTGCACTTTGATAAATTAATTTAAAATTTTCTCTTATTTATCTTTCATGACTCTCTAGTCCATCTAAACTATATCCATTGGTATCATAGTTACGACAAGTCACGGGAGAGGAGGATAGAACAATATCCTAGAGCATGCTGAAAAAGACCGTGACCTTCGCAATATTAAGATATTTGAAGGCAAGTCTAGCAATTGCAATAACACCTCAAGCACATGGAGGCTTTTGGGTGTCCTGGAACATCCCAATAACATGATTTGAGATTGACCAGTTGAAGACAATAATCCTAAGGTGACTACCATTCCATTATTGCAGAGGAAAATGTATTTGATCCTTCTCTTTAAAGGGAATTCCGGCTTTATTAAGAATAATAAAGCTATAAGATTGAGATTATGGAATTCAAATGAAAATTTCATCCTAACGATTTCATTGATTAGATGAATGTAGTCGAATGCATTTTCAAGCTCAAAAGTGAGTACTAGTAAGGATAATTGCCAATAATCCTAAGACAATAAGATTGAGACGACGGATCTAGTAAGGATAACTTGTAGCCATTAAATTAAAGAAATAAGCTTGCATATGGTGGGAAAATCCATGAAAATGATGAATGTTGGCAGGAAAGAATAAAATTCAAACCTGAAAAAAAAAAAGAAAAAAGAGCTCAAGAATAAATTTTTGCTCGAAAATTTCAGATAAGACTTATTTTGCAAACTATATAATTGCCACTAGGGAGATTTGACGATTAAGAAGTACATTCGCGAGTTCAAACAACTCATGATATATTGTGCAATGTGGGAACCTGAAAGGCAATCTATTACTTAGTACCTCGGTAGGCTTTGAAGTGATATTCAGAATGTGATAAAGTTACAATCATATTGGACCCTTGAGAATGTCTAAAAGCTAGCCATTAAAGTGGAAAAACAAGTTGAAGAGACGTTTGAAAGGGGTTTAGCTAGATTGGCCCATTTGGAAGGCCCCTTAATCATCCGGTCTCTAGGTCTTAACTACTCAGTGTCCGACCAAAATAGCTAAATTGGGAAATCCTTCAACCAATCGGCCTTAAGGCCCCAACCTCTCAACACCAACTTTGAGAATCGAGCAACTCCAAATGCAGCTTAATCTAAACCGGTAAACACCACTACTAGGTGTTTCAAATGTCAAGGAATTGGCTATATCATTTCAAATTGCCCAAACCGCAAAGTTGTTGCTCTTGTGGAGGAAGAACCCAACCAAGTAGAGGCTTTGGAAGACATCACCTATGCGAATGAAAGAGAACTTCTTTTAATCCAGTGTAGTCTCAAAATCAAAATTCTTCAAGATGATATATCTGATTGAACTCAAAACAATATCTTTCATTCTGGTACATGGCATACGGGAAGGTATATGACATCATCATAGATAGTGAAAGTTATAACAATATAGTATCCATTATTATGGTGAACAAACTCAAATTACTCGCGGAAGATCACGTAAATCCCCTATAAGTCATCATAGCTTTATTGAGGCAATGAGATATGGGTGAATAAGAAGTGTGTGGTTGCCTTTTTGATCAAAAAAGAATACAAAGATGAAGTATTATATGGTGTCATACCCATGAATACTTGCTATTTCCTGCTTAGATGACTTTATCTATATGACTAGAGGTCCACTCATGATGGATTTGTGAAGGCATGTTCTTTTGTGAAAGAAGCAAAAAAGTTATTTTAACCCCTATTTTCTAATCAGAAATTTCGAAGGCTATTAGTAGTGGAGAAGTACTTTTATTATCTTCAGATGTCGACTACTTTTTTAAAAAAACTAGAGACCCATGTGATCATAATTGCAGTGTAGACCTCGTTGAACAACCGGTCATTGTCCAACCCATTTTAAAAGAATTCTCAAATGTTACTCCAAGTGATCTACCACCAAATTTACCCTACTAGATATCTAATATTGCATAAATTTTGTCACGAGATCGACAATTTCGAATAGACTGGCATGCCAAAGGAATCTTAAGGACCATGAGGAATTGCAATGACAAGTGAATGAGCTCTTATTGAAGAGGTTAATCCATAAAAGTCTTAATCCCTTCGTTGTTCCTGCTTTACTTGTCTCAAATAAAAATGATATGTGGAGAATGCGTATTAATTGTAGGGTTGTCAACAAAATCATCATAAAGTACTGATTTCCAATCCTTTGGTTGGACGATCTTTTGAACTAACTTCATGGTGTGGCCATATTTACAATGATTAATTTATGGAGTAGCTATCATCAAATTCGGATGAAGCTAGGTGATGAGGAAAATTGCTTTCAAAGTGCGGGAAGATTTATACGAGTGGATAATCATGCCATTTGGATTATCTAATGTCCCATCTACTTTCATGTTGTTCATGAATTATATCTTTAAATCTTATGTTAGAAGATTTATGGTTATACATTTTGATGAAATTTTGATTTTAGTAAGGATCAAGTGATACATTAGGAACACATCTAGCAAACATTCTCATTTCTCCAAGAACAATGGCTCCATGTCAATTTGGTCAAGTGCCAATTCTTCACTAACATTTTTATTTCCTTAGTTTTATTATCTCAAATCAAGGAATAAAGGCAATTCTAATCAAGGTTGAACCATACTAAGTTGGCCAACTCTAACCACTTTAAAAGAAGTTAAGAGTTTTTACAGTTTGGCTTACTTTTACCAATAATTTATCAAAGGCTTTAGCCCTGTGGCAGCTCCCATAAGCAAACGCTTGAAGGGGAGTTCATTCAAATGGACAATGGAGGTTGTTACGAGTTTTAACCAGCTAAAACACTTTCTAGCAATGGGATTGATCTTAGCGTTTCTTAACTTCAACAAGGTATTTGAAACCGATTGTGATGCCTCTAACCTTAGCATCGGTGGGGTTTTCAAACAAGAAGGAAAGCAATCATTGTATATTTCAGTGAGAAATTTAATGAATCTCACAAAAAGTATAACACTTACGACAAAGAATTCTATATAATTGTACAAGCTCTTGAGCATTGAAGCCATTATTTGTTACCAAGAGAATTTACTCTCTTCCTTGATCATGAAATGTTGACATTTATCAAGAAGGAACAAAAACTTAATTTAAGACATGCCTCTTAGGTTGAATTCCTTCAATTTTACAATTTACTCAGCGAGCACAAATTTGAAACCCAATATAAGCTAACCAATGCTTTATGCTAGTGATACTCATTACTTTTTGTTTTGTAAGTTAAGATCATTGGATTTAAAGTTATGAAAGACTTGTGTAAGGATGATTTGTTCTATAGTCCTCTCATGGAGGACTGTGTGGTTGATCGGATCAAGCAATTTTTGCTCTTTAATGGCTATATTTTAAGGAAACTAATTCTGCATCCCTAAATATTCCTTGAGAGAGGCTATCTTACAAGAAGTTTAGGTGGGAAGATTAGCAAGGCATTTCTATCAAGATAAAACGTTAGCACTCTCACAAGAAAGATTATATTTGTTGAAAATTATTTGAGACATCAAATAACTTATTAAACGCTGTTGGATATGTCATATGACCAAAACTCACTGCCAAAACACAAGATTATATACATCCCTTCCGATTGTCACAGCTCCTTAGAATTATGTAAGTATTAATTTTGTGCTTGGGCTACCCTAGACATTACAAAACAAAAACTCTATCATGATAGTAGTTGATTAGTTTTTCAAAATGGCACACTTTGTTCCTTGTATTCAACGACCGATGCTTCAAACATTACTGATTTATACTTTTGAGAGATATTGAAGCTTTATGGAGTTTCGAAAATAATTACTTTGGATAGGGACTCTAAGCTCATGGACATTTTTAACATACATTATGGAAGAAAATGGATACTCAACTTAAGTTTAGAATATTTTTTCACTTGCAAATAAATTGATAAACAGTGGTTGTTAATTGAAACCTTGAAAATTTATCAAAAAGCATAATTGGAAAGAATATCTAACAATGGGACTTAGCACTTACACAAGTCGAGTTTGCCTAGAATCAATCCTAAAGTCAATCCATGGGGAAAACTCCATTCGAGGTGGTTTATATTAGTAATCCCATTATCCTAATCAATCTTATTCTAATTCCACTACCACTAACTTTTACTGAAGACATTGAAGTCTAAGCCTACTGAATTCAGAAGACATTTTGATGTCCAACAACATACAGCCAAGCAAATATTTAAGTATAAAAATTAAGTGAACAAACACTGATCAGCACAAAAATTCAAGGCGGGCTGTCTCATGTGGCTTCAATTATGGAAGGAATATTTTCCTCCCAGAAAATTTTTTAAATTCCATCTACATATAGATAGGCCATTCAAGGTCCTAAAAAGGATCGGCGACAATACACATGAAATAAAACTTTCCAAGAAATATGGCATATTTCTAACTTTTAATGTTACCGATTTTCAACTTTATTTTGAGGAAAATAACTCAAGGGCAAGTTGCTTTCAACCAGGGAAGAATGATATAATCCTAATTGAAAATAATCATTTAATTGATGATACGGCTATTATCTATAGTAACTGATAATTGTTGATGTGACAAATAGTGTCATGTCCCAAAACATAATCCCAATATTAACATTTAATCAAAATTAATAAATTAAATAACTGTTTCATATTTTTAGATATGAATTTCACATAGATACTTTGACNAAAGAGCATAAGTATACATGTAAGATAAGTTGATTCTATAAGGTAAAAGAAATATAAAGAATATTTACATGTTATATGAAAGGTCAATTGTTAAAGTTCAACATGTTATTCTTTCTCATATTCAAAAAAAAAAAAAAAGACCCGTAAGCATATGAAGTACTCGAATATATGTTGATGTAATAGGGAGATTGAGTCGAGGAAAAGACAAATTAGGTTATTCCTTAAATCTTATAAAATAAAAAAGTTATTTTATTAGTAAATTCCCATATTATATGGACACGGAAGATTTTAGGGGTTGAGTCCATATAAATAAAGCCTTTTGTTTGAGAATAAAATAACTCCAAAAGTTTGTAAGTACTTTTTTTTTTTTTTTTTGTGGTAAGTAAAGATGTATTAAAAAAATAGAAAAGTACAAATCTATATTCTAACTCAAAGTGTTTTGTCAACTTAGATGTAAAACATAGACGCTAAGACATCCCCTAAGCAGCACCATGAGCCAAAACATGAGACTGAAAAAATGGAATTGCTATGTAGGCTTTTGTTTACCGAGGGTTCGAATCCCTCTCTTTCCCTACCTTCACCTAATTCACCAACATTCATGACCGCAACAAATCAAACACCAAGAGATACCATTATATTATTATAATGGTTAGATCCTTCTTTTATTTTAATATTAATATGTTTCTATTTGTAATTGCTGGGGTACGTAAAATACTGGAAAAAGTGGACAAGGAATGAAACTATCTCTGCCGATCTATGATACATGAATGGGAAAAATCTAGAATATATGAGATGAATATGAATGGGAGAAAAATCCGAATCAAACCCCTTAACCTTAAGTCAATTTACTTTGTCGAAAGGGGGCAAAATTGTCCGAATCTTTTTATTTTAGTTAGGTTTAAGTCTGACGGGAATAATATTCTACGACTAGCAATTCATTTATTTTCAAACCGAAACACTTACTATCTATTATTTGATTGACTAATGCTTTATATGGGAATGGGTGAAGAGTCAAATGTTTTGGCAATTCCTCACGGGGGGATGAATCAAGATAATTTTGAATTAGAGCTTTCGATTTTTGTTCATCCCTCGCCATAATAATATCTTGGGGTTTGCAACGATAACTTGGTATATCCACTATACCACCATTAACTAAAATATGTCTATGGTTAACTAATTGGCGGGCGCCAGGAATAGTCGGAGCCATACCCACGCGAAAAAGGATGTTATCCAAACGCATTTCAAGTAATTGTAGTAAAACCTGACCTGTTGATCCTTTGGCTTTTCTGGCGATACGAACGTATTTAAGTAATTGTCGTTCTGTAAGACCATAATGAAAACGTAATTTTTGTTTTTCTTCTAGACGAATACGATATTGAGATCTTTTCCCGGAATGCGATTGGTTTCTAAGATCATTTCCAGCTCCGGGCCTTTTATTAGTTAGTCCCGGTAAAGTCCCCAGGCGGCGTATTTTTTTGAAACGAGGCCCTCGGTAACGCGACATAAAGACTCCTTTGTTTTATTTATTTTTCTTAATATTTCATTTTACAAAATAAACCTAAATTAAAACGGAAGTAAATGAAAAATGAAGCGAAATCTCCTGAAGTATTGTACTACAAAGAATAATGAGATGAATTGTATAAATATCCGAACCACCCTTTTATATTGTATGTATTGTAGGATTTTACTATTTTAGTATTATATTATCCATTTTATTATTATCGATAATAATAAAATGGATAATAATTAACAAAGGGTCCTTTTCACGATTTGTTTGCAGAGATTAAACTCTTTCATTCAACTTTTATTCATAGTTGGAAGTTTCTACAACATAATAGATCGGTGACCCGGGGAAAGGTGTCTTTCTTCTTTGATTTCAAAGAAACATTATCAACCATATAAAACAATCGAACAAATAGAGAAAAGCCGGCTATCGGAATCGAACCGATGACCATCGCATTACAAATGCGATGCTCTAACCTCTGAGCTAAGCGGGCTCACATAAAATAAATTTCACATGCATAGGAATTCAATAATAAAGAAATCTTAGTATTAATTTTTTTGATTCTTAACTATTCTTAATATAATAGAAATATAGAATATGATATCAAATTCAAATACAAATCAATATTGAATTGAGTATATGAGTATATAAGATAAGGATTATTATCTAGATAGAATCTATTATCTAACTATAGATAGTATCTAGATATACTAGATTTTTATTATCTAATTATCTATATTATACCAATTCTATCTATTCTATATATGAATATGATATTTTTTTAGGTATAATATGTTTTAGTAGTTTATGTTT
>JAODPA010129000.1:0-17093 GCA_025585075.1 Nepenthes mirabilis | reverse complement strand
TATTATGATTGATGATCTTTATAGATTGATGATATTCAATGATTGGAGGGTTTTTCATATGGCCGGTCTGGGTCGGGTTTATGTACTCGATTTGGGTTGTCATAGGCAATCCATGAGATATCAACATTCGTCCATAGACGTATTAGTTAATAAGTATATGTTATTTACCGATAGCAGAAAGTTCAAATGTTTTGATGAGATTATAGAGGGAGAACATAAGATAAAGTGGATGAGTACTATACAAGACAAGATAAGGTCTTTACAAGAGAATCGTACTTCTAAACTCATGAAGTTGTCAAAAGGAAAACAAATATTGAAGAACAAGTGAATATTTCACTTGAGATCTAAAGAGAACAACCCTTAGCTAAGGTTCAAAGTGAAATCGATTGCGAAGGGTTTATCCAATAAAAGGGCATTGATTTTGAGAGAATTTTCTCCCATTATGAAAATGTCTTCCATTTTTATTATTCTTGGAGTAGTCATGAGCCTTGATTTAAAAGTCAAACAACTAGATTTGCGGACATTATCCCTCCTTAGTGATATTGAAGAAAAAATCTACATGAAATAATTGGAGTGTTACGAGTTAAAGGGAAGAAGTATCAAGTATGCCGCTTGAAAAAAAGCCTTTATGGTTGAAATAAGCTCTGAGATAATAGTATAAGAAATTTGAGCTTGTGATGGTAGAGTAAAGATATTGGAAGACTATTCCAGACCATTGTATGTCTGTCCAAAGGATGAAGAGGACTTTGTTATCTGATTACTCTATGTAAATATTGTGCTTTTTGTAGAGCATGATGTCTCCCATATTAGAGAGTTGAAGAAGCAACTTTAAAAGTCTTTTATGATGAAAGACTTGTGGCCTACAAAGTAAATTCTCAGTTTAAAAATGTTTTCATGACTATAAGGCAAAGAGGCTTTGAATTTTTTAAGAGCACTCTTATATTAAAAAAAGTATTTTAACAGTTTAATATATAGAAGTCTAGATCGGTAAGCAGTCTACTTGCCAATAATTTCAAGTTGAGCACTCAATAAAATCCTTCTACGAAAAATGAGAATGCCAGTATAAGACACATTCTTTATTCTTTGATCGTTGGTAGTCTAATATACTCCATGGTGTGTATAAGGCTAAACATTGCTCATGTTATTGGAATCATCAGTCGATTCCTTTCCAATCCCAAAAATGAGCATTAGTCCATTGTAAAGTGGATACTTAGATATTTTTGGATTACTTCCAAAATGTGTTTTTGTTTGGACAATCACATGCCGTTTTTGTTTGAACAGTCACAATCCGTTATTATTCAAGTTCATGAATGTCAACATAGTAGGCGACATTTACTAGTCTACTTCAAAATATTTAGTTATATTTGCATAAAGAATTGTGTCTTGATAGTTAAGGTTGTAGAAATGTATTATACTCTCTATCACTGAAATTAAATTTATTATGGTAATGAAAGCTAGTAAAAAAATATTATGAATACGGAAGTTCATTCAAGAGTTAGGCTTCAAGCAATAACAATATATGTTATTTTGTAACAACCAATACTCTATCCATCTTTTTAAAAACTCATCAACCATTCTAGATCGAAATACATTGATGTATGGTATTTGAGTGAGGAATATGGTTGACTCAAAGTTGCAAATACTTAATAAAATCAAGACTAATGATAATGAATCGGATATGATGACAAAGACGGTATAAAGAAAAAAGTTTGAAGCACACTAAATGATTATCATGATGGTAATAGCTTCTACATAGTCTTTGAATGAATATTTGTTCGAATGGCTCATCCTTATGTAAGTGTCATATCTAGTGTATATATATATATATTATTTGATTTATTGGCTAGCTACATAAAGTTACACAGGATGTTCGGTTATTTCCTACTTGAGTGAAGGAGGATCCATTAAGGAGGATAACCATGCCTAATATGGTGCACGTGCAATGATAGCAAAATATGCACTTCTCATACACACCTAACAAGAGATCATATGCAGTGTAGACTGCACTGACACACCTAACATGCATTGGTGATGCCACACGTGCGTTATTAACAATAGTGGCTTCACTCATGAGCGCGTGACATGACGCTAGTGCGCCAATGCCTAATATAGACATGCTTGATACGTATTTGTCAAGCAGTCGTACACCATGGCCGTCTTATAAAAGCCTAACTTATTTTTAGGTTATTATATACATGATTTTGAGAGTACAACTAAGTGTCGAAATAGAGAAAGAAAGAGAACAACGAGAGAGAAAAAAAGAAAAGAAATATTTACCCATAATTTGAGTTTTGAATTATAATTCATTCTCCACTAACTTTGAGTGCTTTATATTTACTACTAAGAAGAATATTTTTACCCATTGTTTTCTTTTCAATTACTCTTGTACTCTTCATTATTTAAGTTACACATTATAAGGTGTAGTATTCTTGTGTTAAAGGTTTTTGTAATGGTCTCATCATATGGTGGATTTTTTTAAGAGCATATCATCCAATGTGTTTTCTTTCATTTTTAAAGAAATTTTTCACGTAAAATATCATATCTTATTAGTTTGATTATTATTTTATATTGTGTGTTATCATACCATCTTCTCATCAATTTAAATAGAGATTTGGTAACAATTTTTATAAAGGTTAATTCTCTACTTTATAAGTAAAGCTTTTGTAACCAAAACCCAATAATGGTTGCAAGCCCAAATTAATATGGATGTGAATAACTTCCGCCTTTTAATAGGGACTCCGTTTGTTGCTCCTGCTGTATTACGCTTCTTTAATGTTCTTCATTACCATTGACCTTCAGTTCGACTGGTAGAAATTAGGTGCGTTGACCTCAAAGCTGTTTAGATTTTTGTTCCTCTCAAATTTATACAGAAATAGTAGATAAAAAAAGGGACGCATGCATGAAACACGTGGCGTGCAAGATACGCTAACAGTTGAAAAGACACAATCATAGCAAGATCATTTTCTTTATCCCGTTCTCAGATGTAACTATGTGCACGATAGGTCTTTGACGCAACAAAAATAAAAATTGAGAAAGTTTCAGAAAAAAGAGAACCAACGCTGTACCAGCATCACAGCGGCACCAATGCCCTCAAAGGCCGTTCGATTTTTACTCGGATGATTCTTATTTTTCCTAAAAAAAAATAATAAAAATAAAAGAAAGAAAAAATATTTTAAAAAAAAAACAGCGTCCATCGGAAACAAATCGGACGGCCCCGAGAGCATCGAAGCCATTGCTACGCCTGTACTGCATTGCAGCGGCCTTTATTTCCAGAAAAAAACGAAGCAGCAGCCATCTCATTATTATCACATTAGTTATTGTTAGAGAATTCTTGAGCTACATTCAAGCTTGCATGCCCCTAAACAAACAAAAGTTACATTCAATCAAGTTCACGTTTGGGCATCGGTGGAGGTTTCGGTATACGCTGGGATGGTCCAGATGGAGGATACAGTGTGCCCTTGGGCAACCTTGGGAAGACAAGCAGCCTTTGAATTGGAGGAGTGAGTTCAGACGAAGAAACGGTTCGTCTTGACTGATGCCCAAATGGAGGTACACTTGGCCCAGATGGGGGATACGGTGTGCCCTTGGGCAACCTTGGGAACTGAAGCCGTTGATTTGGAGTGAGCTTAGTTGTCCAAGGAACGGGTCGTCTAGACATGAGATGCCCAAATGGCGGTACGCTAAGGAGTTGATGTCGTACTCCCGGTGGATCTGAATGGTCGGCTCCAAAGTTCAAATTATTGTAATATACATCTCCATACCATCTTCTATTTTCAAGTGCAGCGAGTACTGGTCTAGGATCAGCCAAAAAAGAGGTAAAGGCAAAGATGAAGCCAATTCCTAGAGTGATCCCCATATTTGTTAGGGAGAGCTTCACCATCTTAATTTTCTCTCTCTAATTTAAACTAAGAAACAATGTTAAATATTATCCAAAGAAACATTATAATCCATAATTATAACAACCTAAACTCTTCGTATTAACTTGATCCTTCAATTCTATTCATTAGGTAATGACTCGTGTATCTCATTTAAGGAAATTAGAAAATAACAAAGAGCGAGACAAAAACTCAATAATAAACTAATAATAGATGTTTTGACATAATTAGTGGCAAATCTGTTATTGTCTAAATATTATTTTTAGGTAGATTTGTTTTATGCATGTGTTTCAATTATTACAAATCCTCCAAAGACTTCGCTGATTTTCATTTTAGCAGTCTACTAATTCTCATATAAGAATTAGACTTCATATAATTATAATTCTTTTCAGGCCTCCAATGATCACCATCTGTCAGACCACGCCCTAATTGTAGTTGGGCTATTACGTCTCAAATCCCAACATCGAATTAACTAGATTATTATTAAACTAATTTATCCTTTAACAAACTTTCAAAAATGAACAGTACGTTGATACCATGACCAACTACAAGTAGATAAATCTAAATATACACAAAACCCAAAACGTGACATCAAACCTTACGTAAGGAATGATACCTATTCAATACAATTATCAACATAATATAATCTACGAAAGTAGATAAATATCCATTACTTGACCGAATGAAACCGAAATTTCTGACATAATCAAACTATCATCAAACAACAAATAAACAACACTCAAATTAATTCAAAAGACCACAACGATCCTTAAACTGAAATGCAACCTACTGTCCGAATATAAAACAACAACTATAATAAGTCATAAGCTGTCCAGATCTATAATGATACACTAACCAATATCGCACATCATAAAACATCAATTTAGACATCTAAACGCTGTTAGAAAGCCAATTACATCATAACCAATCATTTGAACTAAAATTTAAACTAAGAAACAATGTTAAATATTATCAAAAGCAACATTATAATCCATAATTATAACAACCTAAACTCTTCGTATTAACTTGATCCTTCAATTCTATTCATTAGGTAATGACTCGTGTATCTCATTTAAGGAAATTAGAAAATAACAAAGAGCGAGACAAAAACTCAATAATAAACTAATAATAATGATCATATACATATCTGTGTATTAAAAATATAACAAAAAAATCAATGCATCAGAATTTAATAATATGTCATGATATGCCTAGATTTTCCATAACAAATACATGGGCTACTTACGTAGAATTTAAACTATACTTATCATGTCCCTATTCCATTTAAAACATCATATCATGCTTATACAAATTCCAAATTTCTCCTATCATGTTCTAGTCCAAAAATGACATGAAATTCTTATTAAATTGGTATAGGAAATTCAGTTGTGCAATTCCAGATTTCTTATCATATTTTTCTTAATCTTGGCTATCAAAATATGTTCAATTCTTATTTTTTTTTAGGAATCAGGGTTAATAGACTTTATCGATTTAAGGAGATGGCAATCGAGACTCGAGTTGTGTATACTCCCACATAATCAAAGTCATAAGTTACTATTTAAAACCTGTAAGTGGGTCATTTATATAAAACTTATAGATGGAGTCAGACGTCTCTTCTTAATTCCACAATCACGTAGGATCAAATATCGATATATCACTTTAATATATTAAAGTATGCCAAAATATACTATCCACTGAATAATAACCTTAATTTAATATTTAACTTAGAAAAAATTTTACACTTTATTTTTTAATTCTTAGTCCTCACTATTTCAGAGAATGATTCACCATTTCCCATCATAGTTTTAAAATTTCTCTCATAATTGTGTATTTTCTTTTCATGATAAACTTATACTTTTTGTAAAAACTTAATCATGGTGAAATTGTAGGTATGAGATGTTGAGTTTATAATAAAATGCATGAATTCAGTAAACATGCAAAACCTCTCATTGAAATTCAGAACATATAGTACATAATTTAACATACTGAATTTTTAGACATGTAGAGACAAAATTTTCAATTTTTAGACAATAAAATTTAGAGTTGCATAATTTCATCAATTCAGCAAGTACATTAAAATTTAGTACATGTAACTTGAATTATGCACATTTTTCAGCTTATATTAAACATATATTTGATAGTTTAAAGTATGTATAAGCTACAATATGAATTTAAGATATTTAAAAATCAGCAAAAGTATCACGTTCCGTATTCTTATATTCATTTTAATCATAGGAAATATGTACTTATTTTAACAATTTGATAAATCATAATAAACCATATTACACGGGATCTAAAATAAGGCCAATCATCAATGGCTCTAACATTTATTCGACCATAATATAATGTCAACTTATAATAAAGAAATATACAAACTAAAATTCTAAACTCGTCATATAAAAATTACACCAAAATTTACAAGATAACCATAAAAAATTTACAAACATGTTTCTAAATTACCAATACTAAAAATTTATATTTTTAGAATGTTTATAAAGTACAAGTTCTTATATCATTACTTAAACTAAACCAATCACATCATTATATATTACCGCACACTTATTAGTTCTTCTTTACTTTTGCTTACTAGGCTTAAACTCCTGTGAAGCATTTGGAGAGAAATAAAACAGTAAAAGAGTGAGCCAATACTCATTAAGAACATAATAGTCAAGGATATGCATATTTATCTTTAAAATAATTCATAATGAAGAATATGAATCATGATGCATTGAAAATATATATATACTTTTAGAACATTTTTATGATACAATTGGCATTTCTTTTTCCTGTATTTAATCCTTATTACTTGCTAACACATTCTTACCTTACATATCTTAATGAATCAGGACTAGTAGGCCTTACCAGTTAACGAAATATTTGATCGATGTCTGGATTATATTCACTTCACACAATCAAAAACTAAAATTGTATAACACAGCGATACTTTATTCCTTATTTATATTCTGAAGATAAGATGGATTGTGTTCACTCCACACAAATCAAAGGCCTTATCTTTCTTATTTATATCCCAAAAATAGGATGGTACTACCTTTTGTCTCCTGATAAATAGGGCCAAAATTTCACAGTAATACTTATTCAGACAATGATCTACACTATAATATCCTAAGGAATGTCAGAGAATACTATCCGTTGAAATAAATCTTTGATTCAATTTCTTTACTTTTTAAAATTTCGTAGCGAAAGTCCTTATTTATAATCTTACTTCTTCTTCTTAATTTTTTTATTTTAGCAAAAATTCATATTTTCTTAATATCATATTGGCTTCCACTCATGTATAAACATATCATGTACATTTGTAATGAAATCACAATAAAAAATATCGTATATTTCCATAATATAATCATATCAATACATAATATAAGTTCGTATACATTTTAACATGTGTTGGACTTATTTTTAGATAACATATTATTCAATTCTCGGTCCATAAATTTCATAATTTACCAGTTCACTAATTGGTTCAATTCCATTTCATCTCTTTAACCAATTTGATGACAAATTCGATTTGTAGATCGGTTTGACTTTTCATAATATTCTGCCAGTTATATTATGTGAGTCAGTTCACCATTATCTATATAATAAGTGGCCAGTTTATTATTTTAAAGGAGCATATATAAAGACCGGTTCACTTATCAAATTAGCCAATTCCTTAAAAACCAGTTCATTAAATATCTTAAACATCTTGTTCTTATAATGACTAACCGATTTATATGATATATCGCTTGATTACTAATTTAACATACTATATGTGGCCGGTTTTTTATTTATTTTCTAACCGGTTTATACTAAATTAGCAAGATAGGCAATTAAGTGTAAATCGGCCGGTTTAGTGGCAATTTCTGTTCTGGGGCCGGTTCAATGATCAAATCAAAGTATTTTTAAAACTGGTTTACATGGTAATAGTTAAGCCTTAGTACTAGAAGACTTGGCTGGGCCAACCACTAGTTCAACCGGTACACAATCAGTTTAATCCATTTTCCTGAACTGCCCTGCTACAGCATCAACATGGATGCAGGGTATGGTTCGATTGTCATTTTGGGATTTGGTTTGGTGGTTAAATCCTACCAAAGTTTACAAGTTGATACTTTAATATCATTTTAACATACTTAAGATACTTTTGCTACCGGTTCATCCGAATTAGGGCCCGATTCGAACCATTTTCATGGGCTAAAATTCAAAATTTTAGCAAACTACTGAAGTTTAGTCCGGATTCTAATATGTGGTCAAGTTCAGTGACCATATCAAGGAATTTTCGGAAACCATTTTATATAATGATAGTTCAACCTTAGTACTAAAAAATATATCTGGGTCAGCTGCTGGTTTAACCGGCTTATGGCCAGTTCAGTCCACCAAAGTGGACTGCAAGATTAGCATCAGCATCAGCAAGGATGCAGAGGTGAGTTTTATGGTTCATTGGGGGATTTGATTTAGTGGTTCATTCAACCTATTTTCATGCGCCGATTTTACACAATCTTAATAAGGGTCTTAACTAATTGGTGACCAATTTCGAGTTGGTTTGGTGGACGGACGGAGGCCGATTTGGCCTAATTTTCCCAAACCGCCATTTCAAACATTCTGGTGCAATCTAGCCGGTTCGATTTACTCAATTTTCTTGAGGCTAAACTGACCAAATTTTTAAGAGATAATTTTAAATCAACTTCATGAGATCATAAATAGTTCATTAAAGTTCCTATACTAATTTTTATAGAGCTTGAATCAATCAAAAATGTGATGTAAATCAGCACCAATAGAAGTCCTTAATTTTCTCGGTTCAAACTGCCAGTTGACTTAAAATTCCTTAAATCTGGCCTAATTCATGCGAATTATTCCAAACTAAAAATAAAGTAATTAGCCAACATATTAAAGTTTCTTTACTAAAATGTTCATGGGATAAATCGGCATTAATAGTATGTAAAAATTAGCGTATCAGCAAGCACAACAGTAGGTTGTAGAACCATCTTCATGATACATATTTCTAAATTTTGGTTATTCTAGCATGGTAACGGTAAGTATTATTCCAAAATAAAAATATGTTAATTTAGCTAACATCTTAAAGTATATCTAGTAAACATTTTATGGCATGTATCAATTAAATAAGGCATGTAAAAATTCGGACATCAATATGGTGTAGTAGAGTTCAGCAATAGAGTCCTGTTTTCACATGTTACTGAACTTTGCTCCTTTTCGTATGGTAACGACAAGGATTATTCCCAAAACAAAACATGGCGATTTATCTAACATCTTAGAATATATCTAGTAAAAATTTCATAGTATGAACCGATCAAATAAAGCATGTAAAAATTCAAACATCAATATAGTGCAACAGAATTCAGCAACAGAGTTCCATTTTGAGATGTTGTTGAACTTTGCTCATTCTATCATAGATTCGGTGAGAATTTTAAGTATTGGACCGACAATACTTCAATTTAAGATCAAGGATTTAACAACAAATCAAAGAGGGTGAGGAGTTCTGGCCCGAAAATGTTTTATATTCAATTTTGAAACTCAGTAGCCAACTGGGTTTTCATGGTTCTTGTTCAACCTTCCTTTCTATTTTGCTCCTATTTTTTCCCAGCCTCCCCACGGTTTGTTCCTCTTTTCTTTTTATTTAATTACTTGCCAATATGTTTAGTCATCACTCAAAAATTTTCGAATTGCCACATGCCCCCATGAAGTGGCAAAGTCTTGTTAAACCAAGCCATGCAAAAGTACTAAAGTGGCTCTCCACTCTTTTAGCCACTTGTTGGTGTTTCATTGGTGATAAATTTTTAATATATAATTCCTTCATTGGCCTCGTGTCTCTTCTCCTTTCTTGCCAAATTTTATCTTTTAATTACTTAATCTAGTTGGTAAACAACTCATAAAATTAGGATAGGAATGAGCTGCCGTGGACTTCTTGCTGAATTTCTTAGAAATTCAGTTGATTTGAGGGACTTCCATGTGTTTGTTGTGTTGCAAATTTATATAATTTTAATTAATTAATTTAATTCACACTAGATTTAATCAATCGGGCTAAGTTCAGTTGCTAATCGGATGTAATTTCGGTAACCGGATTATCTTGTCGTCAACCGAAATAAATTTAATTATTAATTGATTTACGAATTTGTTAACCAAATTACTTCCGTATCATACATTCTATCATTTATTAACCAAATGTGTAGTTAGTTTCATCAAATAAATTTTTATCGTATTTTGGTGTGAGTTTCTGATTTCTAAATTTTACTATTCATTGATCTTAATTTTAAATAAATTAATTTAGTTTGCCGAATTATGAACAATGAAATCTCGGTTCTTACAAAATGTGCAGCAAAATCAGCTTTATAAATTTCTATAGCAATTTTTTCAACATGCATGAAAGTTGAAATTAGGCATGCAGGAGTTATAACCCAGAATTTCTGACCATATATGCAACAAGAATGTAGAATTCAAAATATGTTTACATGATACATAAACTTAGGCATGAATTTCTATGAAATTTTGTTATAAAATCATGAAAAATGAAAAAGTTCTACTCGTTAATGTAAGGTATCAATTTCTAAAATATAATAAATGTGAGTAACTGAGTTAATATAAATGAATTGTGATCAAAGGATATGAAAGAAATTGGATTGAAAAACCCAAAGATCCGGAATCAATAAAAACGAAAACTGGCATTGTAAATCTTAAAATATTAATTCGTAAATAAGGTTCAAATTTTAAATTATAATAATTATATTTATTAAACTAATATAATTAAATTATGGTTCAAAAATGTAAAATATTGGGTTAAAAGAGTTAAAACGAGCCCCGAACAACGCGTGTGTAAAGTTGGTTCGTTGTAGGCCGACCCCAATCCGGACCCCCACCTGACACAAGCTTGAGCCCCATCTTGGGCGCCGGATCCAAGGGAGGGGCGTCCGAAGTGCGCCTGACACACGCTTGAGTGCCGGATCTAGGGGAAAGGTGCCCAACGCGTGCTTGAGCAGCAATTTGGCTATTTAAGCATGCACGGCTTCTCTCTTCGTCATTTTTCAACAGATCTACGAGAAAGGAGAGAGAAAGAGCATGGAGAAGAGAGAGAGAAAGTAGAGATTGAGGCTATCGGGTTCGTTTTCGACTTAGAGCTAGTTGAAAAAGTTGTAACTCGGGTTGAGGCAAGTGCACTCATATGCCTTTCTTTCTCTTATTGCACTTTTTGTTCCATTTCTTTCAGGTATTTTTATTTCGATACTCATCCAAACTTATATTTTATGATACTCATATATTGAGCATGCATATTTGTTAATTTAATATCTGATTTGATAGTTTTTATGTGGTATTGCATTTGTTGAAACCCTAACCCCGCACCCAAATTTTTTACCCATTTATTTTAATATTTTTGCATGATTTAGAGTTTAAAAATTCGAACCCTAGCTTATGGATATGAATATTGATATCTATTCACTTGTATTTCATATATGTTATTTTGTATGTATTTCGAAAATTATATTGGATGTTTTTGTGAAGGACTTATTATCCAAAAGTTATAAAATTATGTTTGGCTTATTGTTATAAGAATTTCTAATTTTCTCAAGTTTTATGTTGATTGTGCATGTATTTAAGTCATGTGAAGATTTAAACTTATAAGAATTATGCAAGTTATGAAAAGTACAAGAAGAAAATTTCATGATATGCTAAGTTTTGATGAACCGTTCTCCACCAAGTGAGAACAAAGTGTTAAGAACGAAGTATGAAATTTTTCTTAAGAATAAGTAATCATAAACTTAGACCAAGGATTTACATTTTAAAGGATAGTATTCTCTAACATGCCCTACGATGTTATTATGGTAGCATGAGGATTGCCTCTAGGTCACGGGAGATATGGTGGCATAAGCTTTAAGGCCCCATATACCGCGTAAAGAGTATATCACTCGCCACGGGGTGTTTAAATTCCGTAAATAGTGCCTTAGAATGTGTAAAAATATACACATTTCTTTCCACGTTCGACCACACCGTTAGCTAGTAAGGTCTACTAGTTTTGGTTCACAAAGATAAAAAAATTTCTTCATATTTTAGAATCTAAAGGAATCAGAAATAAAATGTAGAAGAAAAGTGAGTTCTGAAATTGCATTTAATCATGCTTCATATTTATGCATCTATATTATACTCCTATTTTCCTTCCTTTATTTATTTTGAGTATATTTCTTATTGTCTTTAATTATATTATACCTTGTTGAGTATTTTACTCACTCCTTACTATTTTCTTACCTTCAAATGAGTACAAACTTATACCTCATGAAGCGGAGTGAGGATTAGAAGTTGGCAAGGTTGACATTGGAGAATGATTTTGTAACCAAAGATTTTGTGATTTTGTATTATATGGAGTACTTTTGTATATTTTTTAGATGGATACGTTTTTTATGTATCTAATATATTAAGGATGTGCAGATGGTTTAGTTTTCGCTGTGTATTGATAGATGTATATGCTTTTGAAGTTGTTATGGCTTTGTTCAGGTACCTAAAGACATCTCTTTGTTCTGACATTGTATTCGAAGATACAACATTAGAGCCACTAATATATTGTGGCAATATGAATCCTGTGTGTATGTGATATTTGTGGTGATATGTATATTTTATAGGAATTTGTACAGGTTTATGTATAGTTTGATGATCGTTTTCGGGTGAAGCCTTACCGGTTTTCAGTTAGAATTTTTTGGATCATCACAATTAAAAAGGAGACAGAGAGAAGCTGAGAGAGAGAGAGAGAGAGAGAGAGAGATCAAAAGGGTTAAGAACATAACCAATTCCCCCCACTACTGTGTACACCATGATATACGTAATGGGAAACAGGATGGAAAAACATAAAGTGGTTATAACAAACGAACCACGTGTAAAATAATAGGAAAAATTATAATATAGGTCAATGCTATTTAATATAATTAATAGGAGATATTAATTTCGAATGTAATTCCGAAATTTCAAGGGTTGTTGGATTTTCATTAGGCTTTTTTTTGAAATCTATTGGTCCAGTGGTGCCATGACATCAGCATTAATAAGGCCGATAACAGTATCCATTCAATTGACATTCTACCTGGAGCAGATCAATGTCAATGGCCTCGAGTATTAAAAACAAAGAAGGTGTGACGACCCAGATTTTTAAAATATCGTAAATTTTAGTTATTAAGTTAAAACAATTATGATTAAAGTAAATGGATTAAGGAAAAAATGTGAAAAAAAATTAAGTTGGGAGGCAGGTTTTCAAACGCCAAGTGCATTTTTCCCTTAGCCATTATGGCCTTTCCAGCAAAGAGTAGAGGGAGAGAAGAGGGAAAGGGGAAGAAAGGAAGAAAGGAAGGAAATTTTGGACCGTTCCACTCCTATCCAAGTAAGAAAAATGGTTGCTTGGACTAAGGCAAGTATACCTCTAACTTTGTTTTTCATTTAAATAGCTCCATTTGGTTATATATGTTCAAAAACCTCCAGTTTCGAAGATTTGTTATGATTTATGTGTTTTTCTCATAATATCTTGAGTAGATTTTTAATTTATGCATATATATGTTAATATATAACTTCAATTTTGTCGTTTGAGGTGAGTTTTGCGTTCGTTTTGTATCCGAACAGTGGGCTTGAAACCCTAACATGAAATTTGGGATTTTATGTTCTAAATGCATGGTTTTGTTTATGTATTTTGAATTATGACATTAATTTCAAGAATAAACATGTGTTGGGTGTTCAATTTGTGTGTGGAAACTTTCTGCAAAACCCTAACTCAAAAATTTAGGGATTTTGGTTCAAATGTATAATTTTGTATATGTATTATGATTTAAAGCTTTCATTTGAAGTTTTGGTTTAAAATTTATATACGATTTCGCCCGAAATTTTCGTATGAAAATCCTAGAACCAAATTTAGGACTTTTACCTTGGAAACTTGAGATTTCGAGATGTAAGGGTTAAATTGGTGCTTTGTTAAGGTTTATTAGATAATTTGTATTTGAAAACTTTGCATGGAATTGTATGACCGAATTTTGGAAACTCTTTTGAACTTACCTGAAGGGCTGAATATATAAGTTTGAATTTGGCTTTTCGATACAATGAAAATTTGGCTAAGAAAATCTGAGAAAGAATCCCTTCAAATAAGTATTTCAGTTCAGTATTTTAGCTAAATATTTTAGTTCAGTATCTCAGTAAGTATTTCAGTTAAATGTCTCAATTGAGCATTTTAGTTAAAGAATTTCATATAAGCATTTCAGTCATGTGTTTTCAGTTAAGTGAATTAGTAAAAAATTGGCCCTAACACTATGATCTAGTCAGGTAAGGTTCTCCGACATGCCTTAGAATGTTATACTGATAATCGAGGACAACTCCATCCACGGAGTCATACGTGGTCCGCCTCTCCTCGGGGTATTAAATTGGAAGGATAGATTCAGTTCAGAAGTTAGACATACGGTAGGACGGTATTTCAAAACATAAATCCCATCAGAGGGGATATTTTAGTTCAGGCCTTTGATTGTATGAAGTGAATATAATCTATCCTCGATTATTTGCTCCCTCAGCTAGTATGGCCTACGAGTTTGGGCCTCTTTGGTTAATAAAGTTAGATTTTAAGAATAAATATAATTTGAACTTGATTTAAGACATTTGATTTGCTTTCAAGATAAATTAACATCTTTCCGTATTCATTTTGTTTTATGTTATTCGTTTTGTTATATGTTTTTTATATTCATATAAATATTCTTCTTTGGTTAATAAATCTAATGAGATTGGACAATAAGTAAGTTTGAGCACGGGTTAAGACTTCTGATATTCTTTCATGACAAATTTATATTTGTCTTTATTCATTTTGCTATATGTTATTAATATTTGCCTAAATATTCTTCTGTTGCGTTTATATTTACACGTCACATATTCTTTGATATCTGCTCAGTTATTCTTCCATTATATTTATATTTATATGGAGCTATTTAAAATTGCATGCTTTATGGTATACTATTGGGTTTCGGCTCACTTTTCTATTCTTTCCCCTTCAGATATACTGAGGTCCGATAAGGATTGAAGATAGAATTTAACTAGAAGGAAAAACATTTGAAGGGCTTGAAGACCTTTGAAGAATATGGAAACCTGGAAGAATTTTGGATGTATATGATTAGTTTTGAATAAAGTTTAAATATTCTGATAACGTAATAATTTTATATTGCGATAAATATTGGATGTATAGTAGCTTCCGTATTGTTTTGATATTTTGATTTGTTTTGGTCTTAGATGGCATATCTAATCAGATTCAATACAGTAGTTAGGAGTACTGTATTGGAGCCATAGATGATATGACAGTTTGTGATCCTGTGTATCGTGTTACAGGATAAATTGTGATATTTGTTTAGTTGTGTACCTGATACATGTTCTTTCGAACATGTTGTAAATTTTGATTTCAATCCAATTGTAGAAAAATTTTCACCAAAATTTCTGTAGATTTTATGAATATCAGTTTTGTTTATTTATTAACAAAAGGTCTTTAAAAGATAAGGATCTGTTCCGTCACTGAAGACTTCATTGATGGATCCATTGTTAAACCTTCATCTAATGACATGCTATATCTAGCTTGGAAACGGTGCAATAACGTGTTATCTTCTTGGATTGTGAACTCCATTCCAAAAGAAATGACTTCTAGTGTTATAAACATGGATTCAGCAGGAAGATCTTGCTAGATCTGAAGGAACGTTACAACTAGAGAAATGGCAAGAGAATCTTCGAGCTGTAGAAGATCATTACATCAATTTCTCAAAATCATACTTCAATCAGCACCTACTGCAACAAATTAAAGGGGCCTTGGGAGGAATTATCCAATTATAGAACTATATATAAAAACATATATCAATCTCAAGAACAAGTCATGCAGGCCTTAAGGGGACTAGATGATACCTACTCCAAAGTAAGAGGTCAGATTCTTCTGATAGATCATTTGCCTTCCATAAGTAAAGTTTTCTATTAAATTATAGGTCACTTCCTAGTAAATACCACAATTATTGATGGGTCATTTAGAGGATGTGGAATGTTCACGCATGGAATAATTGGGTGAAGAACTCAAGCAAAGGTCATGTAATATTTATGCGATGATCATTTGAACGACAAAGCACAATAAAGAGTCACACAATATACATGCGAAAGTCTGCCGAGTGGCAATGGTCACTGGGGGTCGCATGATATTTGTGAAAAGGTCAATCAAGTATCTGTTTAAGGACAACCAAATGGCACATGATTGGTGCCTAAAGAGAGCATACACACAATTTGTCTAGAAGAGTAGCGCTTACATGCGTGGTTTGTCTAAAAAAGTCACATAGAAGGATGCTCATGCAGTGTTTCATCCAGTGAGTCAACGTCCAATATGCGTCAAAGGAGCATTCGTGAAGTTGAGTTATATATTAGTTATATTTCTTTCTCTTTCATCTTATATTCTTAATTATTCATGCTTATTTTTATAAAGTGTAAGGTATAAGTTTTAATTTATAATTCTTATCATGATAAATTCAGTTAAGATAAGAAAATTTTGAGGTCAAATGAAGAATTAGGTCAAAATTAATATTCTAATCAGGTCACATCAAGTTAAGTGATGTCTAACCAGTGCCTAACATGTGCACATACGTGTTTTAGCTAGAAGGGTTACACCTAAAGGACGCCTCTGAGATGCTCGAGCATAATTTTACAAAAATTCTCGTGTGTAATGCACATTCAAAAGATGCTCGTACACATTTTTAGTAAATTGTCAGTATCTGATACACGCCTGGTGGACACTCCTACGCTATACGGCTCCTGTCTTGATGCATGATGAGTGCCTGATTAGCGCACATGCACGAGCGCACATGATCCATGCCTAACCCGTGTATGATGTATCAACTTGCTATAAAAATATATTTTTTGATCGAATTTAGATCATTTTGAGTTGGTCCTTAAAAGGTGAAAGAGATAGAGTCAAGGATAAGAAAGAAAAGAAGTGAGAGAAGTGGGAGAAGTGAAAATCAAAGAGAAATCAAGCAATATTTGGATAAAATCAAGTTAAGATAAGTGCATCATAAGCCTATTTTTCTCTTATTAGTATTCTTTCTAATTTCTATGGATCTATATTGTCTCAAATGTCTATATATGTGATAATTTCATATGTAAAATATTTATACTTTATATGCATGAATGCTCATCTTCTTTCTCTGTATTTTTTATAAAATTTATATTCCTAATACATAGACATTG
>JAODPA010128989.1:0-17094 GCA_025585075.1 Nepenthes mirabilis | reverse complement strand
TATTATTTTTAAAGACGATCAGGGGAAAAAACAAATAATAAAAAAGGATAGAAAAATAAGGTGTACGAAAATAGGGTTCTATTATTTGAAAGGCTGGCGAATCGTGTAGGCGTTTTCAAGCTTCTCAGCGGGAGGAGGAAGGCCTTTCAGTGGAGCTGCAGGGAAAGAGGGGTTGATCTCTTGCCTGCAACTTCATTTTTCTTGAGGTTCGTGTCCTTCATCGCCTCCTTTCTTGTGAATGCTGCTGGTTATTCGTCTCGAATTTACGTATCCTTACCCTAAATTTACTATTTTATGATTTCGGGCAATCATTTTTCGATTTTCATGTGCTTTTGTTCGGGTTGGCTCCGTAGAAAATCGAGAATAGCGTTCTCCGAGTGTAATTTCTGTTTGGTTTGCTGAAATTCCCGGAGAAGCCATTGGTTTTGCTGGTTCTCATGTATGTAGACGACAACTATTAGTCAGCTTGTCTGGACCATCCAAATATTTTTTTTCGTTTGAAGGAATTCAATCGTGTCTTGGTTTTTTTTTCTCCTTGTTTGGTCCTTGCTCAGTAAATCAGCCCTTACAGTAATTGTTATTGGGAATTGGCACAAAAGGTGTGAAATGGTTGGAAGAACTTATTTTTTCCCTTAGAAAACAAAGGGTATGGAGATGTGTACAGCGGATTTGATTTGCATGGAGATGTGGAAACAGTTGGCTTTCTTTCCCGTATTTGATGATCTTTCCTAGCCGTCCTCATTCTTTTGGTCTTGAAAACGAAGCTCTTATTTTAGGAAATTCTGTCATTCCTGTAGACTGAACTTTGATTTGGAGAATTTGTCTTAATTAATTCCTCTCAAGGATCACATAACACAATTTTGGTCTTTTATATTACATTTTAGCTGGTTTAGGAAAAAAAATCCTCTTTCAAATTCATCTGGTTCTTGAAGTTAATGATCTTATGTTCCAAATGTAGGTAATCACATATTGCTATAACTAAGATTTGAATGGATAGAATGTCTGGAAGAAATCGTGGTCTACCTCTGCATTTGAAGGGTGCGGTACATGGTGGACTTCCTCCATCTCAGGAACTTCCTTATGCTAGAGGTCTTGGGCCGGTTCCTCACCCTTCATTTCTTGAAGAAATGAGAGATTCCAACTTTGGGATGGGTCCCAGACCACTTCCCCCTCACCCTGCAAAGGCTGCGATCATTGAGGATCACTTTGCAGCTCAACATCAAGAAATTCAGGGGTTACTAGTTGATAACCAGAGGCTAGCTGCTACTCATGTTGCATTGAAGCAGGAACTAGAAGCTGCTCAGTATGAGCTGCAACAGATGCAGGACTATGCTGATTCATACCGTGCTGAGAAAGATATGCAGATGAGACAAGTTTATGAGAAATCTGCTAAACTGGAGATGGATCTTGGGGCAGTGGATGCAATGAAGGCTGAACTTCTGCAGGTTCGTGCTGATATTAAGGAACTCAGTGCTGTGAGGCAAGAACTTATGGGTCAGGCCCAAGTAATGACTCAAGATTTGGCTAGAGCTAATGCTGATTTGCAGCAAGTGCCATCTTTAAAGGCTGAAATTGATGGTATGAGACAGGAACTACAGAGAGCAAGGTACAAAAGTGCACAGATGACTGTATTATATTTTGCCATCAATGTGGTATTCTCTTTAGAAATTTGATTTTGTACGCCTTTTGGGCTTTAGGGCTGCCATTGAATATGAAAAGAAAGGTTATGCAGAGAACTATGAGCATGGTCAGGTGATGGAGAAGAAACTTGTTACGATGGCTCGGGAGTTGGAAAAGCTTCGTGCTGAGATCGCTAATGCAGAGAAGAGAGCTCGTGCTGCTGCTGCGATTGGTGATGCTGGAGGTATCACTCATCTTTTGGTTTGTTTCCCTCGTAGGTAAAATGAGTCGAAAGACCTTATAAGAAATTGAATGGTCAAAACGCAAGTATTCCAGTCATTCTAGCATAAGCAGAATATATGCCTGGAATGTTTTTTTTTTTTTTTCCTTGGGGGGGGGGGGGAGGGAGAGGATTGAAAAACCTGGGAACTAAATCTTTCCAATATTCTTTAAAATGAAGTTCGTTGAGATCAAGATTATAAATCCTTGTATAACTTGGATTTCTTATTGATCTGTTCATATGGAGTGTGATAAGAACCTGGTACTTTTAAGGAAGTGATAGGGTAACTGCTAGGCATGAGAAATGGCCTTGACGCACTCAATGGGTCCATGGAAAGGCAGGGATGTAGTTTGGCAGGTCTAAAAGCTATTTTGATTGTTTTCTTTTAATTGTTATCAATGGAAGTTTTTGTGATGGCCCAGACTTGAGGTATCCACCATCCAACCCAAACTGTTCAAGTGGAAACCTTATCATAAATAATTATCATAAAACCATAATAAATACGACATTTATAAACATCCATAAATAAACTATTCTTAAAAAAATTCAGCCTCTCAAATCACAAGGTAAAATGTAATGTTTGATACATCCAAAACTAAAGGGATGTTGCCCCATTAAAATTGTCTCTACTATCGGGATAAAAATCAATCATCATAGACTCTCAAAATCAAGCAACTAGCTCCGAAATCATCTACTTGCAAGTTCCTCAACAAAACTTGATCATCAGCTAGTTCTATGTACCTCCACTACTCTTGAGCCAATAAGACGCACTGGTGAGTTAAAATCTCAGTAAATGATAAATAATCAATAATATGATAATCAATAACAAATCTCGGACAGCAATATAAACATGACAAGGGCAATATAAAAAAAAAAAAATCAAGCAATCCATCATAAACTATCCGAGACTTTACATATGTCATAACCAGGACTCAAGAGACTACAAGTATCACTATTAAGGTTTGCCACGGAACTCGATTATCAAGGAGACAGTGGGAATTCCATAGAACCCAAGTATCAATAAAAGACAGGTTTTATCGAATTTATTTTAATAGATGTCACTACTATACTAGATGTTATAACAATTTCCCTGGATCTTATTATGTTAATGTGAACTAACGACTACGTGCATCTGACTCTATCGGCTCTGTAACCACTACAAGGTAACTGATGCTAACAAGTTGTCATGTGACCAAAATTGGCTTATCAGATATCATGTATGTAAGTAATCCTCAATGCCCACCCCGAGTATAAGAAAACACTTTGTCTCATTTCTTGTGGCCCACTATGGGAATAGGAGTCTTACTATGCCTTATATGTGAGTAATCCGTGACGCCCACCTTGGGTATATGAAATAGTCTATCTTGCTCCTCATGGCCTGCCTTGGGTATATGAGTCTCACTAGGTTTGATTTCTCTAACGCCCATATGGGGTATAGAAATCGTTGTACTTGATTCCTTCAATGCCCATCTAGGATATAGGAATTGCTACGCTCAATTCTTCCAACGCTTGCACAAGGTATAGACATTGTCGATAACATGTCAACCTACGTCCCTCGTTGAGATATTCCTTGATACCTTATCATGAGCTGTTCATAGGATTATAAACATCCCACAAGGAACTAGACGTCAATCCATCGGGATATAGTGTAAATATCAGATGCTTATAAACTATATTACTTTTATTCAGGTTTTATACCTTTTGATACCGTAATATTTTCATATAAATATCATTTACACACCCATGAATGCCAAGGACTACCCACGCAACCAAAGACAGCACCAAGAAAGTCTATACCGATAAAGAATTTGAGAAGGCCATCCGAGTACTCGAAGTACTTGACACATGTTACTCCACCAAGCTCAGCCACCACTCTAAACACTGGTCATAGTATTAGGTCAGTCACCCTAGCATTTATGTTGAAAATCTAGGTTGTACCAACAATCTAGTCTTCTAGTGTTTAAATGCTGCATCGTGCTACTTGTATATCAGAGCATGATTCTAATGTGAGGTCCTTCTGGCCCTCTACCTTATGGTCTAATCCACTAAGGCCATAAAACGGTGAAAATACGTCTTATTGGGTCTCTAACCTGCATATTTTTTCAAAAATAAAATCTACCCCAGAACACAATTGATGTTTGAACGCCGCCTTGCATGCCAGTCAAACATTGGCTCTTAGCTTTGTGAAATGACATCATTTTTCTATGGGATATTTGTGGCCATCATTCCACGCTGAATACATCCATTGAGATGTATTCTCAAGAACACGCTACTAGGCCCGTAAATCTGCCGATTTACCTCGAGTGTGTCCTTGACATTCAACTGTGGCCTCACACGCTAGTCATGCGCTGAGTCAAGTATTCAATAAAGCCACTGATTTATGAAGAATAAGCAATAAGACAATTTCAAAATGTTGTCTCTACTCTAGAGTTCTCATTATCTACATTTACATCAATCATACGAAGCGATAAAACTTGAAATAACCGAGAATTATGCAAGAAATAAATGGATCTGGCCATAAGCATTGCGATGTTCGAACCTTGTTCAAATGTTGGCCAAATCATGAGGAGGCGTTTAAATATTGGCTTGATTACAAGTCAAATGCTGCCTTGAAATTGATGTAAAACGGTTCAATTTGTCATGAATTTTTTCATACATCCTCTATTCTTTATGTATTATCTATTGAACTCGTTAAAACCAATTAACAAGAGTAAAAAAATAAGTCATTCGATAACAAGAAGAGTAAAGAATTTCCAGTGAAGAGGGGTATTTCCACTTGCCTTGAGATGCATAAAAACTGCAAGTTCTCACCTCAAACAGCCACCAACATCACCTCCATGTCTGGATCTCGAAGAGACACCTTTGAACTCAATTTCCAAGGATGAGGCGAGGAAGGTGGGGTTTTTCTCTCGCTTGTCTTTTCTCTTTCTCTCTCCTGGCCGCATCTCTCTATTCTCTCGCTCGGCTGCCACTTGGAAGAGAATTAGGGTTAGAAGGAGGCTTAGGAGTACTGCTAGGTCAAAACTAAGGGGATGAGGCAATTAGGGCTTTAGGAGGGAAGTGAGGAATTAATTTTTGATTCATTTTCCTCTTATTTTTTGCTTTTAATTATGCCACAATCAATTAGAAGGGGGAATGGCAGATGCATGCATCAAGGGGGGCTGCGTCTCACAATGGGAATTTTGGGTTTGGGGGGGGGGGGGGTAGTTTTGGTGATTATAGGTAAAATTAGGATTTTGGGTGAAATTTTGCTAATTTTATTGTTTTACTGAGTTTATTTTACAATGCTAATCATGCATATATGCCTAATTTAACCACTATAAGAATTCTAATTAATAAAATAAAACCTCAAAAATATTTCTACTATTTGTTGAGTAAATTACCTTAATACCCTTCTGTTGCGTTCTAGATCCCCGGGGTCCTAGTCGGATCCGTGGTTTCCAGGCAACACAAGTGTTTGAGGTTAGGGGTCATTAGAGGAAAATGGAGACCAAATTTTACGTGGAAAACCTCCTCGTGAAAGGGGAGGAAAAAACCACGAGGCTTAGGGCCTTTATGAATGCTTCACTATTTGGGTTGAAGTCTTTACAAAGTACAAGCGAGAGAGTTCATTCCTTCCCTGCCTCTTGTTTTGTGTTTCTTATGTGAGAGGTTTCTCTTGTCGGGGAGCTCTTTCACTCTTTCCTTCCTCTTGCTGGGAAGTGTGGGAATTCTAAATCTCCTTTCCTTGGTGTCCGAGATGAGCCGGAAAGGGAAAGTTTTCTCTCAGAGTGAGTGGGAAAATGAGGGCTTTGAAGGTCCCTTAGGCAAGAGCCTGTGCTAGGTATTTATAGGGGAAAATAGGCAGTTGGGGAGTAGACACGTGGCGGCCAACTGATGGCCGGGCCTACTGGCTGCATTTATTACTGCTGTCGTGGGCGGAGTGGCACGCGGCTGGCGCCGTTGCAGAGACTGAGTGTGTCAGGCGTATAGAGTCTGAATATCAGCATTGATTTGACTAGGCGTGCACTGTTGAGATGGCGACTGGCAGTGGTTGCAGGTTCCTTGGGAGTCGGCGAGGTTGCTTAGCTGGCGCTTTCGGCTGCGCGGATGGCGGTCCTCGGATCCCTTCTCGGACTGACCTAAGGCTTGTTGGGATTCCTGGGGTTCTTGGTCGTCTCCCTTTGTGAGCTGGTGAGACCTCTCGGACTCTAACTGTGATCTTGGCTTTCGGAATGCTGATCTCCGTTTGGGCCTTTTGGGCCGTCCAACTTTCTAGGCTTGCGGGCGCACTTCTGGGCCTTGCTTTTATGGGCCCTTATATTGGGGCCCAACACCTTATAAAACTTCTATGAATCTAACTTGTCCAAAGTCTTTATAAGGTTGACTATATTTGTCTATAAATTATTAGCTTCATAAGGTTCTATCTTTATCATATTTTCATAATTAAAGACTTTAATTGGTTGGGAGTCCAATTAACCTTAGTCTAAAACATTGGAGTGTTATAGTCCTCCCCCTTAAAGAATTTTATTCTCGAAATGCGTATTTTAGACCTCGAATAAGGGTGGGTACTTCTCCTTCATGTCCTTTTCTAATTCCTATGTTGCCTCGCTTTCCGCACGTTGACACCACTGAACATTTATCGTTAGAAAAACATTGGAGTGTTACAGTCCTCCCCCTTAAAGAATTTTATTCTCGAAATGCGTATTTTAGATCTCGAATAAGGGTGGGTACTTCTCCTTCATGTCCTTTTCTAATTCCTATGTTGCCTCGCTTTCCGCACGTTGACACCACTGAACATTTATCGTTAGAATGGTCTTGTTCTGTTGAATTGTCTCTTGACATTCGCAAATTTGGGTAGACTGCTCCTTAAACGTTAAATCCCCACTAACATGGAGTGGCACATATTCGATCACATGCATAAGGTTGTGGACATATTTCTGAAGCATGGAGATGTGAAACACGTTGTGAATTGCTGACAGTGCTCAGGGTAGTGCCAATCTATATGTTACCTTTTTGTGTGCCACAATATCTCAAATGGTCCTATAAAGCGTGGTCGAAGCTTTCCCTTTAATCCGAAATGCACTACACACTTCCATAGGGAAACCTTCAGGAATACTGTATCGTCGACGTCGAACTTTAAGTCATAATGTTTCTAGGTTGTGTAGCTTTTCTGTCTGCTTTAGGCCACTTATAGACGATCCTTGATTAAACTAATTTTGTTTGTAGTCTCTTGAACTATGTTGGGCCTCATGATTCTTTGGTTTCCAATATCCTCCTAGCAGACAAGTATTTGCGCTTTCTCCCATAGAGTGTTTTATACGGTGCCATTCTAATACTCGCTTGGTGGTTGTTGCTATAAGCGAATTTAGCTAATGGTAGATGCGAATTCCAACTGCCTCCAAGGTTCTGAACAAGAGTCATAACATGTCCTCTAACGTCTGAATGGTCCTCTCGGACTGTCCATTTGTTTGAGGATGGAAGGTTGTGCTGAATCTAATATGTGTCCCAAGCTCCTGATGCAGGCTCTGCTAGAACCATGATACGAATCGTGGGTCTCAATTAGATGCAATAGTAACTGATATCCTGTGTAGTCGTATGATCTCATCGATGTACAGTCGAGCAAGATGGTCCAATGGGAAGCTGACCTTGATGGCCAAGATGTGAGTCAATTTTGTCAATCTATTGATGATTACCCAAAAAGCATCATGGCCACGTGTCGCCTTTGGAGGTTTGTACATGAAGTCCATTGTGATGTGCTCTCACTGCTAACTTAGGATGGGCACAGGTTGCAGATTCCCATCTAGTCGCTGATGCTCAGCCTTAACCTGTTGACAGACAAGACATTGTGATATGAAGTTTGCAACATCGTTCTTGAACTCGGTCCACTAGAACACTTTCGTCAAATCTTGATACATCTTTGTGCTCTCTGGATGAATTGTGTATTTGAATCGATGAGCTTCCTTAAGAATCTCTTTCCATAAGTCCTTGACATTCAGTATGTACAACTGATTGTGGTAACTCAGGATGCTATCATTGCCGAGATGAAACTTGCTCGAGACTTGCTTTCTAAGTCTCTGATGATCAACATAGGTGGAGGGTCCTCCCGTTTTGTCTTTTTGATCAGATCGATAAACATGGGTTACACCCAAAGAAATGACACCATCATTTGGGAATCCCCAGGTGAAGATGTAACTGGTAGTCCTTGATTTCCTCTGGCATCCGTCACTTGGGCATCATCAGGTGCCCAATTGGTCCTTACTATCTTGAACACACCTTCCACAATGCCCAACTTATACCTCTTGTTCTTTTAAGCTGTGAAATTGCAAATCTCATAACCCCTGATGAAGTACACCTCAAGGTGGTACGGACCTGAAACTAATCCACATAACATTCCTTAGTGCAGTTTAAAGTCTTCTGAAATAAAATTCCTAACAATGGATTCTTCTTCTAATCTGATAATGGGATCGAACCCTTAGGCAATCACTGTCCCAATTTATACATTCTCAGCCCTCCAGAATGTGTCGCTGCAATCCTCAACAGCCCTTCAAATGTAGCTCCACTAACTCTTTTGACCCCAAAATAGTTACAAGGTTGAAGAACTTTAATTCTTCGCCTACGTCGGGGTCTATCCTAATCATTAACTGCTTGAATCAAAGATGAGTTCATTCTTCTTCAGAACTGCTGCCATGTAGTGTTTCAGTTTGTGATCTGAGATTGGTGGAAACTTGATCACACTTTGGTCTTCGTACACACTAGAGCTCCTGCTGTTGCCTTCAAGCCCTTGATGGCAGATGCTTTGTGCTAGTTGTTGCCTTGCACAACTTTTAGTTTCTGTAGAGCTGTACAGTGTCATCCCTCAGTCTTCATGGATAGTCCTTGAATTTCATTATGGTGAGTTGTTACGCTTGATGATGTCCAAATTCAATCACTCCTGTGGTTTCTGCTTCAATGCTTGAGTTCTACTAGTGTCTTCTGACAAGATATCCAAAGTTGATGCAACCCTTGGGGTCAGCTTGTAGAGATGTTGATCTTCCGTCTTGTGCTTGCCTTAGTAGCCCCTTTGAAATGCATGTGAGACTGCTTGAACAGCTAGAGACATCCTCGCTCATTGACTCATTAAGCTTTGCGTTAACCATAGAGGCTCAAGACCTTGTATCCTACTTTGCAATAGACGATGGGTGTACAACACCTACACTCATGAACACGTACTCCAGCTTCATCTTCCTCAGGTTGGGGAATGCTATTTCCCATTGATCGAAATAGACATCACCGGTGTGAAGTCTATGGGCCTTGGAATAGCCTCCAGTGGGGCACAGAGCAGAATAATATAAAAGAGGGGTGTTGAATCAAAATTCCAAAATATTAACGTATGCTAATTGAGCATGAACAATACTTTTCAACAGTAGACAGTGAAGTCTGTGCCTTAGGCTTGGCACTAATGGGAACCCTTTTGGAACTTGCGGCTGCTGCTGGTTGGACAGAACACTTTAGATGATTTGTGGGATTGCTACTAAATATCTTGAACATCTTGCATAACTCATGAATGTAGGTTTAAATTTTGTGATATTGTATATAAAAGGGATATGCCTTGATTTTGAGATTTTCTCTTGGAGACTTTCAGCTTTTGAGCCTGGAACCCGAGTAAGATTTTCTTGGCTTTCCTAGATTTCACTCCTTTAATTACTTGGGCTGATTTTGAAACAATTCTGTGATTGTGTATACGATATTGGATCAATTCCATCACGTGGTTTGATTAGAATATTCGTTCTATTGTTCTTTCATCAAGGTTTTTTTGGGGGTGGGGGGTTTGCATACACCCTAAGATTTCTGATTCAATCTAAATAAACCCTAGATTTGAATAGGAGGTTCTAATCTCTGATTTGGCTGTTGTGTGGTGTTTGTGATTGTTTGGCTACATTTGGTTGCAACTAAATTGGGCTAGCTGGATTTTTGTATTGAATTCCAGGGCAAGGTTCATATCAATTTGTGCTTTTATTGTGAGTGTTTAGTGACCACTTGGACCTTATGCTTGAGGCAGATCCGTTTTAGGCACATAAATTGGCTGACCAGTTGTGAATATGCTTACGATGAAATCAACCCGTGATCCTGAAAAGATCTTTTTGAAAGGAATAGAGATAGGAAGTGCATCTAATACTTTAGGGAATAATCCAAATACCAACCGAGCTAGATTTTAGGCATTGGAAAAAAAGTCAAGGGAAGCGTTACCAAGATGATTGAAGAGGTTGTGTTGTCCGTGGCACAGTTGACTGTAACTGTGAATTAGTCTAGCCGATCTGTGGAAGAAATAAGGTGGAATAATAATGCCAGTGTAGTAAGGAGGAACTAGAGATGGTTGTCAGTTATGGCAAGAGACTATTGGCAAACTCACCCCAAAGGACCAAGATCAAATGCTTCTAAGCGTAAGGATCATCAATAGGATGCGCATTTGACAGTGGTCACATAGGATGAACTTCAGGACCTAAATCGGAGGGCGAGGTCAGATTTTGATGAAGTGGTCCGGTAGAACATGATGAAAGAGCAATGGAGAGATGGCAACATGTAAGAGAGCTATCAACGGCATCTAGTCACTGAAGAAGATACCACGAGAATGAAGAAGCTAAGGAAAGAGGATATGACGACAAAGTAGAATGCTCTTGGAGGGTAGAAGGCCTCACGACCCAAAGACAATCCTATAAGGATAAGTGAGGTTACAGGAGGAACGATGAAGACTACTTTTATGAGAGGAGGAGAAATTGACATCATGACCAAGGAATCAAGAAACTGAAGGGAGAGTTTCCTCACTTTGATGGAGAAAATCTGCATGTGTGGTTGGATGAGGTGGTATACTACTTCCATGTCTATGAAGTTGAAAGAGAGGAGGGGTGGCAATGGCTAGCTTCTACCTCAATGTTAAGGCCAGCAATTGATAGAGATGGATCAAGGCATAGTATGCTAAGGAGGATATGAGACTAGGGTGGATGGCATTTGAACATGAATTTATGGATCAGTGGGGACTCGTTGTTAGTCAGTCACCGTGGGCAGCTTGCGAAGTTGTGTCAAGAGGCTGAAGTCCAAACTTACATTGACTGCAAACTATGGTTTGGGAATTGAGATTGGACATAAGAGATGTAGAAGGGGACATTCATTGTAGGATTAAGGCCATGCTAAGCTAAGGAACTTAAGCTGAAGCAACTGCAGTGATTGCCAGGGCTACGAGGATGGATGGAATTCTAAACAAAATTACTGCATACATAGAATGCAAGCCAAGGAGAGCATGTTTTCTAAAACCTTGGAAGCCAAGGCACCTTGAAAGGAAGGGAAGTCGTGGAGAGCAACACGAGGGAAAAATCTAAGGAAGTGAAGTTTCCTCGAGAAGAAGTACACGAGCGAATGAAATGGCTATGCTTTAAGTATGATGAAAAATGGGATGAGGATCACTAATGCAAGGTCAATCAAGTGCTTGTGATAACAGTACCAAGTCATGGTGAAGACGGCGGGGATGATAATAATGTGCAATCTAGTGATGAATGAGATCCAAGAAAGGATGAAGGTGGTGAAGACAAGGAAGAGGTCAAGTTGCACTCAACACCATGGTCAGGCTCTAAAGCCTTTAACAATGAGCCTCATGAGTTGGGTTTGGAGACATGAGGTAACTTTGCTAGTTGATTCTTCATCGTCCCACAACTTTGTCATACAAACATTCTGAGTAAGATTAGGCTGCTAGAAGTCAGTAGAACCATAGAAGGTCAAAGTTGCCGATAGAGAAAAAATGAATTATGAGGATGTAGTGAGGGGCATGAAGATGAATGTACAAGGGGGTTCATATTTTGGCAGACTTGCATACTATATTGTACACAGTAATGCTTGTTTCAAGAAACCCAGGAGTGTGGTGATAAACTTCGATGATATGAGGATGGAATTCAAAATGGGGGGAAGAAAATTGGACAACCTTGTCAACCACGGAAATAAATCTTTGTGAGGCTAAGACAATGGAAAAGCTATGCAAAGGGAGTTGCCAACACTTTGCCGTGGTTAGAGCAAGCAAGGGCTGAGTAGAAGAGGATATGTAAGAGTGGAGATGGGCTAGAGATTTGAGTTGTCGCAGCTGCAGGAAACAATTAAGATAGTTGTGGAAAGCCATAGGTTGGTTTTTGAGATGCCAACTAGTCTCCCACCACCAAGGCACTTTGACAATTGAATCACCTTAGAGGAGTCCAAACCAGTGAGTTGCCGCCTCATGTGTGCTCACTTTAAAAGGAAGAGATAAGAGACAGGTTGAAGAAATGTTGAAGAATGACTAGATCAGGTTGAGCATAAATCCTTTCATGTCTCTGGTACTGCTAGTTCAAAACAAGATAGAACTTGGCAGTTTTGTGGAGGCTAATAGGGCATTAAATGAGGCTACTGAAGGACCGATTTTCCTTTCCGATAGTTGACAAAATGTTGGACAAGTTGTATGGGGATATTGTTTTCACCAAGCTAGACTTGAGGGCGAGTTTTCATTACAATTGCATGAAAGAGGATGAAGTCCATAAAACCGCCTTTAGGACCCACTGGTGTCATTATGTGTAGTGATGACCTTTTAGTTGTGCAATGCACCTTCTACATCTCAAGCCATATTGATCTTTCTATCCAAGCTGTATTTGAGGAAGCTTTTGTTGGTTTTCATTGACAACTTGAAAACCACGGAGGAGCACTTAGAACAACTAAAGTTGGTGATGGGATACTTAAGCATTGCTGCTTCTTCATTAAGATGTCTGAGTGTGAATTTGTACAAGGGAGATTGGAATATTTGGGGCATGTAATCTCATGGGAAGGGAAAAGGTTGATGTAAGGAAAGTTGAGTCTATGATGGATTGCCATTCCTAAGGATGTAAGGCTTAGAGAGTCTTTTTAGGGTTGAATGGGTACTATGGGCAGTTGGTTAAGGACCACGGGATGATTATTGGGTTCTTGAGCTCAATTTTGAAGAAGGATAATTTTGGGTCAATAGAAGAAGCAAGGAAAGCATTTGAATATTTGAAAAGGGCTATGCTAGTATTGGCCTTCCAAACTTTGAAAAGTCATTTGAAGTTTAGATGAATGCAAGTAGGGTTGACAGCGATGGTATTGGTAAAAGAAAAAATAGCCCTTGGCATTAATTTCCAAGGTCTCAGGACCTGTGAAAAAGGTTTGGCGAACTTATGCTAGAGAGATGATGGCAGTTGTGCATGCAGTGAAGGTGTACAAGCCTTACATATTGAGCCAAAATTTATCATAGTGACCAACCAACAAACCTTGAGATTTATGAGAGCAGAAGTGTGTCTGGAACAACAAAAATTTATCATAGAAGTTGTGCATGCCTTAGCGTTTTTATTGATTAGTCTTTCCATATTATTATTGTTGTTTAAATTGGATTGTTGCTAAATAAGGTTAGGGGATTACCAAGCAGATTGGCATAAATGGGAGTCTGTAAAGGATGAACTTGAGCAGCCCAAGGAAGAGGATGGTTGAAATTCGCAGAATGGGATGAGCTGAACTTGGCGAAACAGCAGTTAACAGATGGTACCAAACAAAGGACCCAAAAGGGACGTCTAGTCACCAAGGTGGACACTGTGAGAATGAAGAAGGTGAGGAAGGAGGGTATGAGTATGAAGCAGGATGATTAGTGGATGCAAGAAATCTCACAACTGAAGCCATACTATATGACAGGCGAGATTATAGAAGTGACAAAAGAACCTACAAGGACAAGAGAAGCGGAAATTGTATCATGATCGAGGACCTAAGGAACTGCAGGTAAATTTTCCTCTCTGTGATGAGGAAAACCCATGAGTGGTTGGACTAGGTGGAGTATTACTTCCATATTCCATGTCTATGAGGTGGAGAGTGAGGATAGAGAGGCAACTACCTTCTTCTATCTTGATGATAAGGCTAGCAATTATTGGAGGTGGATCAAGGCACAATATGCCAAAGAGGGAAGATGATGAGGGTGGGCGGTGTTTAAACCCTATTGGCTCAATAGGGACCGTTATCAATAATCCATCATCATGGACAACTTGCTAAGCTCCACCAAGAGGGTAAGGTCCTAACCTATGTTGGGTTTATCCGGATCCCACACTATGGTTTGGGGTTGGATGGAGGGAGATGCTAATGGGAACATTCATCAAGGGACTAAAATTTGAGCTACCCAAAAAGCTAAAGTAGAAGCAAAAGTAGTGACCATTGGAGCTATGAAGATGGCTGAAATTGTACATCCAAGTTACTATGCAGAGAGGAGGCAAGCCAAGGAGGGCACACGAACTAAGACTTCTTAGGAGAAAAAGGAAGATGCGGACAGAAATTTGTCTTAGAAATCTGAGGCAGTAAAGAAGATACCCAACCAGAAATGCTGGAGACAATAAATAGGGGGTTGTGTTTTAAGTGCAATGAAAATTCATGTATGAGTCATCGATGTAAGGCTGCGAATTGTTTGGTAGCGGAGTCCACTGATGCGGACAGTGGGAATATAGATGTGGGGGAAAGGTTCTTAGATTTTATTCGAGGGAAAGGATGATATTGAAGGAAAGAGGAATAATGAGGACCTGACTCTCCAGTGTGGTAGTAGGGCTGCGGCATGACCCGGTGAGAGTTCGTGAGGTCCTTGATGGGTTGTGGGGAAGATTTGAGCTGTAGTTCAGCAGACCCGTGAGGCTATTTTAGTTATTGTTTAGTTATATCTTTTATTAGGACATTAGTAGTCATCCTGTAATTCTTGTTTAATTGGTAGGGGCAATTAGGTCGCTGGTCATTAGGGTTTTCTGAATATATATAGGATAAGTGGGCCTGGGGAAGGACATTGATGTATTTCGAAAATTGGCTTTGAGATTTGACGGCTTCTGAGCTTGGGATCTTTTGAGTATTTTCTTGCACTCTTCCCGAATTTTGCTTTGGTGATTGCCTTGGTTGGTTTTAGGGTCAATGTTGTGATCCTAATTGAGAAGTTAATTTGGTTTATCTCTGGGGTTGCTTGCACTAACTTAGGGCTATTATGTGATTCTTCCTTGGAGGTTTGGTGTGATCTACCCTTTGTAATGGTTAATCCATCTTATTATAATTTTTGTGTAAATTGGAGATTATTGGTGAACCTAAGATTGGAGTTGGGGTTTATATTAGTTTATTTGTGACTGATTGGCAACTTGAAGTATGTGGAACGAAACTGATTTGGTCTTGATAGCAGATCCTAGAATGGGGTCCTTGTCAGATTCCTAGTACATATCTTGAACTCCTTTTATATCTGATATATTTAGGTATGAATATTCAAGTAAAGGGGATACACATTAATTTTGAGATTTCTTTTGGACAGACTACCGGCTTTTGAGCTTGTAACCCATTTGGGATTTTATTGGACTTTCCTAGAATTTTCTCTTTCAATTGCTAAAAATGATTCACGGTCAATTCCATGATTTCATTTCAGTGGTCTGATAAATTCCATTCTACGGATGATTAAACCATTTGTTCTATCGCTTTTGCTTGATTTCGGGGTTTTGGATAAACCTAGGATTCATAATTGAACCTATGATAAACCCTAAATATGAATTGGAGGAATATGGTCCAAGTAATTAATGCTCATGTTTCCTTTGGGTTCCGATTCCAATATAATCCCCATGCCTCGTTAACCCATACTGCTCCTAAAAGGGTACCTATGGTTAAAAAAGATAAATTTTGGATCTCTAGTGGGATTGCTTGTGTGGTGCTTTGCCAATTCAATTTTTGCAAGCTGGGTTTAGCTTATCATTATAATGGCATTAAGGTCATCATAAGTAGCACCTAATCTATTGGATACGTTTGCACTTACTAAATATTGACTTTTATCTTCACCAACTGCAGGTTATAATGCCAATTATGCCAATCCTGAAGCTGGATATGCTGCGGGGAATCCTTACTCTAGCTATGGCATGAACCCGGTTAGTAATCTTCTTAAGGTTTGTATGCCTCCTGGCATATTTCGCATAGATGAACCTGGTTATTCTGATGGCGTTGTCTTTTCTTAATACCGACAGGGGGTTGGGGGGGAGAGTTACCCTTATTATGGAGCTGGACCGGGTGGATGGGGCCAGTACGACACACAACGAGCTCAAGGACAGATGAACCAGCTGCGAATGTGAAGTGGCATGGACTGATGCTTCGTCCTCCTGCATGCTGTTATCTCTTGGGCTGTTGAGGGATTGCCTCATCTGATACTTGGAGCTATGATTTTGGTATATTTTAAATTTCTGCCTCGAAACATTGACATTACATATATATATCGACTTGTCATTAGAAAATATTGTTTTTTCGTGTTGTTTGGCTCTTATCAATTGCAAGCTGTCCTGTATTTCAATTAGGGTTCTAATTGATCTTTAAATGAGGATGTTTATTTTGTTATATTTTCTTCTGTTTCCAAACTTGCATTGTGGAAATACGGTGGCGGGGGGTGATGCTATGTTTTACTAAAAGTTATTTCTCACAACTACATGCCAACCCGCTATTTCTTCGACCATAAAATGATTATTATTATGATAACATATTAAAATATGTTGAACCTATTTAATGGTCTTAGCCATTTAAATTATCAGAATGAAATTTTTACCTTTAAAAATTCAGAATGACCCCAAAATGACAGAAATCTAACTGCTCAAAGTGCATACTTATCAAATAAAATAGTTCCGTGATGTATGGGTGGTTTTACTGAGTTCGAAATGTGAAAATAATCTCTTATATAATTTTGGATACGAAAGCATATAATACATTCAAATTTAGTCCGATCAATCTCCGGTTCCCATGCATAGCAGGAGCTTTAGATAAGAATAGCTGATGCAATCTTGATGGTTGGTTAACTATTGGATGGGGGAACATGATCCTTGCTAGATTACATATTTGCAAGTTTATATCGCTTATTATGTTGGAAGCTTGACAAGTGGTGCAGTGACTCTTGGAGATTACCCTTTTAGACAGTCCCTTGTCACTTGCCTATTTTTTAAGGGTTTGTTTGGATTAAAAAGGAAATAAGGAAAATTATTTTTTATTTTTTATTATGTTTGGATTGTATAAAAAGTTACATGAAAAAAACGTTTGAAGAAAACTGTTTATTAGAATGTTTATAATATTTGAGAAATTTTGATTTTATTTTTGTTGATTTTTTTTAAATTCAAATAAATTCTAAGGTTCGGTTATTCTCCCCGCTAAGGATATCATTCTCCAGGTTACCTTTAATA
>JAODPA010128978.1:0-17099 GCA_025585075.1 Nepenthes mirabilis | reverse complement strand
TAATTTCAAAATCACTACAGAATGGGACCTCCTCACCGCGCACTCCCAGGCTCTAGATGAGTTTTTTTCGAGCAAGCGGCCCGGACAAGAATAAGTTCATCGATGAAAGGACAAAGCGTCGATGGGATAAAAATAACTTCTTGAGCCAGAAAGCCCGTCCGCCTCGACGTACTCGTGCCGGTGGCTCTTATTTGGTTTAACATTATTCCGTTCCTGTAACAGATCTTGAAGAAATATCAGCATCGAGCCCACTAATACCGAGACCAAATCCTGGTATGTTGAAGGCAATATACTGTAATATATCATCTGATATTGTCTTACATTTTGACGTCTAATATCAAAATGTATCATGTGACATGTGCAATATTAATATAACTGTGACCGATACCGATACAGATATAGATATAGAGAATAGAAGCTATCAGCATCCCATACTCGAATTTCAAACAATTTACAGCCCTCCAACTTCATCGACCGAGGGGTATTTTTCGGCTGATTCAACGACTCTTGAGTAATGAATGATGACCAATTGTCACAGGATTAGATTGTCTCAAACATTAGCAAGTGAGGATTCATAGAGAAGGGAAGAGAAAGTAAAATTCAACAGAAGATGTGTGCTGCATGAATGGACTGAAGGAAAAGACAATTGGGTAGCATTCTAATTCATTACAAATAAATGATATACCTCATTAGCCATTTTCAAAATCAACACCCTTTGTGCCCATTCAATATCAAATCCTGAGCAAAAGACGGCACGAGATGGGAATTAGAAAGCTTTGCCCGAGTCGTGATTCGTGAGTTTAATTAAAAATGATATATGGAACACTGTTATACCGATACTCGGTTTACCTTTCAGTTTGTAGCCTAACTGCCGCCGCAAAACTTCGGGTTGTTTCGAGCTTTTCCTCAGGTGAATGGCCACTCAAATGTTTCGGTTTTTCCGTCGTGCCTCTTTGTAATTCTGAGTAGGCCATTCCGAGTGTGCTTCCATGGTCAGGCCAAGTGACTTTGATGTACAACAAGCACAAATAAAAATATCAATATTGGCATCGGCCAATCATATCAATATCAAACAATAACACGTATAGGATCGGATATATTGGAAAAAAATTTTTTTTTAGAACTGTACGCTAAGAGGCTAGCATAGCATATATTGGCTTATATATCGTTAATATGGCAATAAATCATGATTTTTCTGAGATATGGAGGGCCCGATACTGACATATATCAACCGATATTTTCATCCTTGATAATTAGAGTTGATCATCGGCCGACAGATAATGAAAGCAGTCTCAGTGACCACTTTGATTTCCTGCAACACCCATTGTTAAATGCACAGCCAAAGTTGACACCCAATGAAGCACGTACAGGACACGATACCGACGCGCCGACACATTAATTTTTAAAAATTAAGGATACGACACGTCGGATGAAACCAACGGCCCAAATTTTTTATAATTTTTTTAAACTTTCCTTCTTATTATATGATATAATACCAACGTCTCTCTGTCTCCAATAATTCCCTCTGCACAGCTGCTTCCCCCTTCTCTCTCTTCGTATATCATCAACAGCCACCCTCTTTACCTCCCTGTCATCCCAATTGTTCTCTCAGCGTGATGCTCCGCCTCCAATAAGATCAGACCAGTTGTCAGCCTTGGGAGATCGACGATTTTGTAGAGTTTAGTTTCACAGTCTCCACTAATTAGGGTTTCTGATTGAGCGGATTCATAAAGCTCTCTGTCTATTTCTTTGTCGGTTTCTATTAGCTTCCATGACTTCTCTCCATCCAGATCTGACTAAAAAAATACACCCAAAACCCTACATGAACTACGCCGCTGACGGAAACTGTGTGAAAATGGTGAGGGGCGTAAATAGAGGTGTGTAGAAATGGTGATGGACTTTCGAGATTATGCAGATGTGGTCACCGCCCCATTTTGAGCCAAACGGAGTGTCACTATCATTCACTGTTCCATAATGTATCGGGCATGTCTATAAATGAAGGTTTTCGTTTCCCTCTCTCTAACTCTTTCTCTCTCCAGCTCTCTGTGCAAGACAGCATGCTTCCGAAACGTGTCCGGAGCATGACCAAACGTATCGGGACGTGTCCGGAGCATGTCCAACACGTTTTGGAATAGAAAAAATAAATTTACACATATCGGAGTGTGTCAAACACGTGTCCTAACGTGTTTGCAGCATGTCGGTGTCCGATACGTGTTGAACACCGACACTTTGAGTCCAAGAGAGTGTCTATGCTTCATAGATGACACCGTATGTAAAGACGGAGGCCATTAATAACTACAAAGTTGGCACAGCAATGACAGCATAGATAAGAGAGAAGGGGAAGATGACTCCATGCAATTTACAGAACACAACATGTTATTCACAGAGTGATCTATTCCTTCTTCAGACTTCTGGCTGTGGCCCAAATGTTGAAGTTAGAGAATTCATTTCCCCCTCTCAATATCAGAACATTACTGAATGAAGATCAGCATATAAATAAACTAAACAGCTATATATAACAGTAAATAAAATCTCATTCTCACCCAGCATAAGAGAGAGGGAGAGAGAGTGTGTGTGGAGGGATTTATAGTCCTCCCGGTGGAGAGACTCCCATATCCACCCAATAATCAGAATTACGAGTTGAATTGATAAATGATTGAGTTTGAATAAAATGATTTAAATGATTATTCTGAAAGGACCATATCAGCTCTCATGTGGGTGGGTGTCTCTCCTGTGAACCAGTGTGATCATAGTGACTACTATAAATCACATCACATATGGTATTCTCTTGTATTCAGTACCACAAGTATGCCAATTGTCAGAGCATTTGCCAGGGTGGAGTGGGGGAGTATTGTTATACTGGAAACTCCTATATTCATTAAATAGTCAGGATTAGAAGTTAGATGAAATAGTGAAGATTTAATAGTTGTTTAAATCATTTAATACAATCTCCATTATTCATTCACTTTACTACTAATTTCGACCATTGGGTGGATATGAGAGCTTCCACTCTAAGAGAACTATAACAATTCTTGAAGTTAGGTGAGGGAAGAGTTGATGTGTCCAAAGGATAATAACATACCAATATGCCCTAAAATAGGAATAACCAATCTAGAAGCTTAATTGGCTTCACTTTTTTGAAAAGTGAAAGAATTTTATCGATATTATGCTAAGATAACATCAGTAAAAAAAAAAAATGCAGCAATTAGAATTTTAAGAAGTCAAGAAATATATAAAAATTTAATTATGCTTCCACTGAGAAGATAGTTTTGCATGAGATTTTTCTGAATTCTGAAAGGCCACACCATTGCTGTCCGGCCACAAAGTCCATGCAACAGCACAAGGAATCACTCTCGACATATTATCGTCCTTTTTGTATACAATAAACCTTCGAAATCTAGTAATTCATCCAAAAAAGATGTCTTCCAATATTCAAGCAACGCCCACACAAGAATAAGCTAAACACTAGAAAGTCTGAGCCAATTCACAAGATAAGCACAAAAGGTGCTCTGCTTCTTCCATCCCTTTCCAAAGGAAACAACTATTAGCATGTCAGTCTCGGATATATTGTCAATATATATCGGTATCAGACTTTGGAATCAAAAAGATTTCTAAGATCATAAGCTGACATGAAGATATTGACTGATATATTGCCAACATATCTAGCTGCGGTTTTGGGAAATATTGGAATCAAATGAATATTACAGAAATATGTCGGCCGATATTTCATTTCATGCTTATTAGGCAACAAAAAACTGCTTTTTCGTTGATTTCAAGAGTACTGAGGCTGTTCCTGCAGCCTCCGACATGAGAAAATCCACATTCGAAGGAACATTGGAATTCTAGTTTAGCCTACCCGGAAAATTCACATTATGGACCTTTTCCGGAACTTACACAGTGATGAAACAGAGATTGCCACATCACTGTATCAGCATCAGAAAATATTTGGGTTGAATATAATAAGAGAAACTACTCAAGCTTTGTGTCCTCAGATAAGTTTAACAAAATCAGGAAAAAGTCCTCAAGCGGAGAGATATTGACTCATGAATCCAACGTGAATCCGAGAATGCGCCTGAACCAATAAACAATCTTAGGACATAACTATGGTTGAAAAAGTTGTACCATGAAATCTATAAAGGTTATCTGGTGTAAAGCCTTCCACAGGGGCTGTTCATGGCTTGTATGCCTCAGGAAAACAGTTCAAGCAACAAAATTTGGAAGGCATGGAATAAAATATCGGCTGATATCTAATATATCTTTCAATATAAATCGGTATCAGCTCCCTTGAAATTGATATTTTCCAATGCTATCGCAATATTATCGATGATACATCTACCAATGTTTTCATGACAGCTTATAATTATAGAAATTTTTTTTTATTCTGATGTCCAATACAAGCAATATGTATTGTCTAATATGTCCAATACCGATATGTCATGGCCAATACCGATATTTTTATCCATGATGGCAGCAGATAACAATCAAATATCCTTTTGGTAGTGTGGCTCCAAACACTTCAATGTGCTACTTCCCCCTCTCACAAGCGATGCTGAGAAATGAACTCTTGGATGCTTGGATTGTGTAACTTCGGCGCCAACATATCAGTTCCACAACAAGGTAAACGGAAATAGGCCACAGATTGGGAGGCTCATTGCTTCAATGGTGACAATGAAACTAATGAGATTTACAATCTTCCTAGAATATTATTTATATTTTCCATTTTATAGTAGCCCTGGAAAAGATTGCACCAGCGACAGTTATACAAAAGCTCAAATGAGGCAAAACCAGTGCTGTCAGATCAGCCCACGTGTAAATCATCGATTCCTATTTGTCATGGCAATGCTTTATGAACAATGAAACTCATTTTTGTACTGCTACAGGCTAAGAAGCATGGGAAAGGACACGGGATACATACACAACACAATACAAACATGGCAAAATATAATTTTCTAAAACATAGGACTAGAATAGCCAGCGATATATTAAACAAAAAGCCACGATCTCTTATTAATATTGGAATATAATTGTCAAAACAACATTATTTTACATTAATAAGCTCTTAAAACACCATACCCATACAAATGGCATATTCATAGCATATAAGATCTCTCTACCCCTCTCTAACTTCTTGCATAAGGAAAAATAGCCATCAAAAGCACTTTTTAATCTCCCTCATTCTCTGATTTCTATTCAGGAAAAAAAAAAACAATTAAGACATCCACAAGCTCTCTCCCCCCTTGTTTTTTTCGTAAGTAATGGAGTTGAATAGCTTAGTTCCTCCAAAAAGCGACAATTTTTTATAACTTTTTGGCTAATTTGCAGAAAACTAAGTCTATTAAAAGAGCCCATATTTGTTTCGAAAATTGAAAAAGAATGAAAACGTGCAACTCGCATGTCCTCTTGCATCTGTACATGTCCCCAAGACCTTAACTAAATAAAAAAAGTCTAAATGTGTCCGAGCATGTCGGTGTCAGATATACATTTGACCTTGATATCCTAACCCGGATAAACTGTCCATGCTTCCTAGATTGCACGTATTTTATACCACACTCCAGATCAGTTCACTAAGGGCCACCAAACAAGCTCTTAATAAGATCAAATTTGGATAACATAATAAAATTGAGCAACCTCCTAAAAAAAATTAACTCACTTGGAAATAGGATCTAAAATATATGGTCCCTCCACAGCAAAACTAGCTGCTTATCCCTGCATGTAAGCCTGCTGATATTTTGCAGTCCACTGCAGGAAAATCTGCTAATTATAAAAGCAGAAGATTCGAAAACAAAATTACAAATCACCAGAAAGTATTTCAGCTAAGGATCTGAATCTACAAAGACAATCCTTCAGGGAAGTTCTTGGGGAAGATTACCGATTTTACATAGGTCAAGATGCACTCAGGCAAAAGAAAAATATGATATCATGCAGACAATAAACTTTGAAGAGAGAATCAGTTGATACGATCTTGAATAGAACAGGCACATATGAGGTTGTTGAAGTATGTAGGCCGCTATACTATTAAAAAACGCATTACCTGTAGGACTGCATGCATTACTTGACAGTATCCCATGACAGTGACTGCCCAAGTCTGATGTATCCATTCTTCCGTACATATGTCATATAAAGTCGAAGAGTATTTAATAGTTCAGCATAATTGCACTGCCGTTTGTGGGACTGGAAAATGATTAACAGCATATTCCTCTAAAAGAATGTTCTATAGAAATCAAGTATTGTCACTGCAAGCTTGCTTGGTTGACAAATACAATTGACTATTCTAGTCAATTCAATGCTGTTAAATCTTAGCAACACGAATTTTTGTCAGGAGCTTCCCTGCATCCCTCCGGAATCCAGAATTACGAAGACCTTGAATAACAGCCCTCTGTGAAGATTTGAGTATTTTCATTCCATTTCTTATGCAAGATAACAATAGCTTAGATGCACATCTAAACCTCCCGGCCTTGCATAAATTGTGCACCAAGGAGGAGTAAGTAAAAGAATCCTTTAAATCCATCAAGTCAAATATCCTCAATGCTTGATCAATCAGGCCAGATTTACACATCCTGTCAATCAAGCTGTTATAAGCCACCAAGTTTGAATCAAAGCCCATTGAATTCATATATTGCAAATGCTGAAGGGCTCCCTCAATATTCCCTGCCTTGCACAACCCATCAATCAAAATGGTGTGAGTATATTTGTCACATTCCAGGCCTTCTCCTTCAATTTCATCCAACAATTTGTAGGCAGCTTCTAACTTTCCTTCCCTAAAATAAAGATTAATCAGGTTGTTATAGGACACAATGTCAAGTGCAATCCCATTTTCCACCATTTGTTCCATACACTCATTAGCCTTTTCCAGTCTACCAGTCTTAACTAAAGCTCCAGTAACAGTACAATAAGAAAAGGCATCAAATGCAAATCCTTTCCTTTTCATTTCTGTAAAAATATTAATACCTTCTTCAAAATTTCCTGACCTAAAGCAACATTTCATGACCGTCGTGTAGGTAATCGCATTTGGTACGCAGCCTGATTCACCAAGCTGTCTGAGGATCCTCCTCGCTGCCTTTAATCTACCTGCCTTGCACAGCCCATTAATAAGAATATTATAAGTTACTAGTTCGGGTTTGCATCCATGCCTTTCTAGTGTTCTAAATAACATAAGAGCATTGTCGGCATATCCATTCTTACATAGGCCATTCATCATTATATTGAATGTGGCGGGACAAGGAGAGATATTATTAAGAATAATATCTCGGAAAACCCTGTAGGCTTCATCTGGTTTTCCTAATCTAAAGAAGCAATGCATCAACATATTGTAACTCCATACATTAGGAGATATACCCATTTGCAGCATTTCCTCAAAAAGATCTAGCGAGAGTGAGATTTGGCAATGCCTTGTGGCACCCGCTAGCAAGGAATTATAAGTAAATACATTAGGGCTTATCCCTGCTTCTTTCATTCTGTGAAGAACAGCATAAGCTGCATCCATGCAAACCAACCGACCACAGGCAGCAATGAGTGTATTGTAAGTTACCACATCTGGGATCACCCCCAATCTTATACCATCAACTATGATTGCTTCTGCTTTCTCCAGTTTCTGCACTTTACATAAGCAAGATATGCATATATTCATCAACCTAGTAGACAATCTGCTACCCATTCTTTACATGAAAAGAATCGATGGGACAAACCTGCATAATGTTAAGGCTCAACATTAAACAAGGCCACTCAAGTATCATATATGGAAAAGAAGTCATGGATCAACTTCTGTTTCACCATAAAAATCTAAAGAAAAAAGTCTTGAAGCAAGACAATCATATAGAAAATGTTGAGGGAGGCAATCATTAATGAACTGGAAAACTGAAATATGAAAATCCGACTCATGCCATAAAATGCGAAATAAGGCAAAAACATTAAAGTAGCACCGGATGTTGCAATTCTCACAAAATCACATAAGAAGAAACGTAAGTCGGATTCCACATTAAACATGATGTTGACCGGAATGAAGCATCAATGAACCCAATTTTCATATGGAATGGCAATGCTTAGTCATTGAGTAATGAAAACATCCATCAGAAACAAATGCTGTCTGACAACAAAGATCATGTAGAAAATGTTGACAGAGATGGTCATTTATGAACAGGAAAACAGAAATATGAAACATCGATTCATTCCATAAAATGCCAAAAAAGCCAAAACATTAAAGGATCACTGGATGTTGAATTTCTCACAAAATCAGATTCCACATAAAACATCATGTTGACAGAATGAAGCAATAATGAACCCAAATTTTCTTATGGAATGGCAATGACTAGTCATAGAATAATGAAAAACATCTACCTGAGACAAATGCTTTCTGCAACAAAGTCTCAAAGCAATGAAGTTATTCAATTAATAATAGACCGGCAATGAGTACATGAGACATCCGAACAATAAGCAATATGTATAGCCATAGCATTGAAAGAATCACAACCCCTTTTCTCTCCAAATTTCCCTTTACCACTGTCTTTTTAGCTAGACAAAAATCAATCAGACAACACTTTGCATCAGACGGTGCAACAACCATGCACCAGCCTTATTCAAGTTTAAATCATCCTATAGGTACGCCAAGACAACCAGTTTTCTATAATTGGCTAATCACATGAAGCAGAAGAGAACATTTTTTGACAAACTAAAATTTTAATCAACCAAGAAGGATGGTAAATTAGTTGGTTGATTAAAGAGTAGAGCACTTAAATATAAGTAGAGAACAATATAAATATAAACTAAAGCAACAAAGGAGAAAGTAATGAAATTATAAAATGTGGGAACAGAGAACTGAAAAATGAATTAGTGATCCAAAGCCGCCAAACACCACCTACAGCCTGCTCCATCACTTAATAGAACCTTAATTTGATCTACACCAGGATTTCTTCATTCCACTATTTTCTTTCAATTTTGAGGTTAAATGATAACCTACTATCCTCAGAGCATCCTCTTTAACTTGGTAGGGTCTCAATCTCAACTGGATCTTCCTGCAAGTCCTTTGCAACTTGCATTAATGTCAATAGGTAACAAGTGTTTGACTCTTTCAAAAGAAAAAAAAAAGAAAAGGACTGAAAGGCAAGAGTAGATTTCCAATGCATGGCAGTAGAAAGAGCAAAAAGTCCCTCTAAAATAATGAGCACATAGAAAGATTAGAAGTTCAGCACAAGAATATATCAGATAAAAGAATCGTTTAACTGATGCTTGGAGGCCATTTTATAAATTTATGGATACAAAATCATCCCAAAAATAATATGGACATTTTGCTCATTTATCAATATGAATTACAAATTTCATAAACCCATGAAAGCCATCCACAAAGACATACAAGCCAACCATTGCCTTTATCCTCATTCCCCAAGGCTCGATTTGTAATGATCAAAATATCACTAATCACAACTGCAACTAAAAAATATCAACACAAGGAACCTCCCCTCTTGCCACTTTTCATCCTATGCGAGGGAGAAAATTTTACAAAAGAAACCACTATACCGCAACTAAGAAATAGGATAGATCATGTATGGTAATGTCACAGCTTGGAATCCTCAAAAGCAGCCATCATACTAACCTGAGGGAGTTCTTTCCCAATTAATACAATTAAAGTGACACAATGGAATTACATAAGAGATATAAAGAAAGAAACCCAGCCAATTTTTTCTAAAGAAGCTAAGAAGGGAGTGACAGCTCAACTGTACTGAGAAAAGGAAAAAGAAAACTGGTTAATAATCTCAGGAAAGAGTGTTAAGGCATGCCTTAGGAAACCCTAACTGGTCAATCCATGAAGTTTTGGAAAAGAATTCTCCTCTTTAAAATTACAAAACATTTCAAGATTTGTTTATCATTAATGCAGCTGAAATCGTTATTCGTTATTCTGCCATTTTTACTAAAATTTCACTTCATATACTCTGTATTGCTCCTGCTTTTCTTGAGGCTTTTGATTCTAAAGCCTCTCTCATTGGTATTATAACTTGATTCCACTTCTCTATATCTATCAAAACAACATAATATTCCACAAGCAAAATACAACAAATCATCTCATCTTGAATATTGCAAATACTTTAACATGCAAAATTGGTCTTTGATGCAAACCTCTTGTAGAAGAAAAATTCCGAATATCTCCTCCTATAATTCTTAACAATAGTCATTACCCATCATGCATGTCCTTGGTATCCCAACCTATACTGCCTTCTTCTGCCATCCCCAAAATAAGACTAGCCTAGGTATCCTACTATAAGCCTTCACCTAATTAATTAAAAAAAATTAAATTGCAGTTCAAAATTATTGCTCTAATATATTATTTCTATAAATGAGAATGGAACATTACTTGCTAAGCTGGAACATACAACCAATTAATTTGAACCAAAGACCGCAACCTAATGCTCAGCAAAGAATAGCATAAAGAAGTGCCACAAAGCATCGTATGGAATTATTTCAATAGACAAGCAGAAAAATTAAAACGTTAAAAAGAAGTTTAAATATTTTATCATAAAAAAATTGAACAAATTTTATGGAGAAAAAAAATAAAAGTACCTGGATTGAACCAATAATTGTGCTAAATTGAAAATATGGAAGAGTAAAGGGCTGGTGACACCAAGAATGTGGCATGATAAGGGTGACATGATAGCAGTGGAATATGGATTGACATCCCTTTTGCTTATGTGAATAAGGACAGAGCAAGGATAAGAATGGGAGAGGGAAAGAACAGTGGCCAGTGGGAACTTTGGGGTTGCCAGTAGGCGGCAAGGGCATGCAGTGGCATTAATAATAGAGAGGAACAAAAGAGCGGAGGTGGGAGTGGGGTTACAGGGGAAACCTGAAGTTATCGAGTGGGTATCCTTAAATTCGCTCCCAAAATCAATTGTCTCCCTCAACCTTCAATTGTGTGTGCACCAATTCAATCTAATTTTGTATCCATGCAAATCCCAAATGAATATGGATGGGAACTTTGTGGAATATGCATTGACATCTATTGGGGATTGGCCGATCGCTTCGATGAACCAAAAGGGAAGAATGAGTGGCAACGATGCACAAGACAAACAATAATCACATAATAAAGCAAGATACAAACAATTTTAGGTGAAAATCCTCTACTGAATAAGAGAAAAAAACCACGGCTCTATTTGTCTATAAATCTTCACTATGTAAAATTAGTTATACAAAACAACCAAAATAGAGTACAAGAAACCAAACCAAAAACAAAGTAAGAGACAAGGGAGCAAAAAACGCGACTAACAAAGTGTTCTTCACATCTTTTTACCCATTTCTCTCTTCTCTTTTATTTTCTCTTGCTGGCGGCGCTCTCTTTAATTGATTTTACAAATGTTTTTTTTTCAAAGTTAGGGTTTCCTCACTATCATTCTCCTTTTATAACCCTAACGTGCATTTCCCGCGCTTTTATTCCATACTCACCATCCAAATGTCCTTTGTCATCACCACCCGGTCACTCCTCAAATTTAGAATCCAGTCGGCTTTTGGAATGCCTGTCTAGTATCTCTTCGGATTAGGATGTTCCCGATCGCTTGCCGCGCATGTCAAGCCTACAATGCTCCAAATCAGCATTGAACCCATGTGTGTTCGACCGTATCTCCGGACCACCCATCAATCAGTTATGAATCCATACAGAAGTGACCCATAACCCAACAATATCCCTTTTGCATATATGAATAAGGACAGAGCAACCATGAGAAGGGCAGAGAGGAAGAACGGTGGTCGGTGGGAACTTTGGGGTTGCCAGTAGGCAGAGAGGGCATGCAGTGGCACTAATAATAGAGAGGAACAAAAGAGCAGAGGTGCGGATGGGGTTACAAAAAGTAATCGAGTGGGCATCCTTAAAAATTTGCTCCCAAAATCAATTGTCTCCCTCAACCTTCAATTGTGTGTGCACCAAGTCAATCTAATTTTGTATCCACGCAAATGCTAAACGAATAAGACATCTTTTCATCGTTCATTTTCACTCAAATAATCAATTGCATCCTCAACTTCTAGTTAAGTCAATTAAATCCCAAACTTCTATTTTTCGTAAGTTAAAAGAACCGGCCCTAAAATGCTTTTGCTGTCCAAAGCAACTGCAGCTCACAAATCAATACAAGAAGTCCAACACATAAATATTGATCGCATGATGGCATGTGCTCACATTCATTTGAAATTTGCATGAGATTGGACACAAAATAAAAGTTTCGGGTTCAATTGACGAAATTGAAAGTTAAGGCACACATAGGAAATGATTTTTGAAGAAAATATTAATTTCCAAAAGATGCCATTCCTATGGGATTTTATAAAATTCTAGGTTGTTAACAGAGCAAGACACATCAAGGTGCAAAGGATCATTAGGACCTAACGTTAGTAAACCTAATTGAAATTGGGCTACACTACCGACTCAATCCAACCAACCTGAGATTTTATAAAATTTGGTCAATCTATAAAAATATTATAAATGAATATGGTCCCAAAATAGAACAGATTAATTTTTTGAGTCGTGCACAGTCACAGGTGAAAGTATCCAATTTGGCTGGCCCGGATTACAATTTTTTTGTAAATAGATTNATTTTAACTATAAAATCATTTATTAAGGAATCATTTGCAAATGTAAATTCAATATCATCATTAAAGTCTCAATAATAGATAGAAATATTAGTATCAATATCAAACGTGGTCATATCAATATCAGACAATACATATCAATATTAGATATATTAGAAGAAAAAAATTTCTAATAATCGTAAGCTAACAAGTCATATAGATTGACATATCAACCAAATATTTGGTATATTGCCTGAGATATCTTAATATATCCCAAATATAACAACAGATCGCAATTTTATTGTAATATTTTGAAATATTGGTATTTGGGGCCTAATACTGACACATATTGACTGATGTTTGCATCTATGGCCTCTATCGATTTTTTTAATCAGTCTCTCATTGTTTATATCAATCCGAATTTCACAAATAATAAGTTCATATCAAAATTAAAAATTTAATATAATGACTATAAAAAAGGAAAAAAATTCAATTTTGTTTTTTGAGAAAAATCCTATGAGGCGCTTTAGGTGCACACCTTGAGCCTTGACAAAATGTGTGTTCTTCTCTAAATGAGCGTTATCTAGATATGTTGATGTGTCAAACTTTGAGCCCTGCACACTTGGGAGACAACTTTCACAATACTGATAAAATAGTAGTTTGGACTCAAATAAGGCAATTGAAATTTCAGGGGATGCAATTGATTTTCAAAAGAAAGCTGACTAACCAAAATATGAATTATTCCACATAATTAATGATCCGCTTCTCCAATTTTATATTAGTTATTAGTTAATTAACTGAAAAATCTTAACCCACAATTTCAATTTTCCACTGTTACCCCCATCCCCCACCTCAACTCTTCCATCCCTCTTCATTCCTTTTGCCACTTCATCCCCTTACATCACTTACGGGCAACACCAAATCTCCCCCACCCCCGTTTCTCTTCCTATCACCTCTTTATGGCTTGCTCTCTCTGTACTCACTTGCACGTATGGATGAAAATGTCGATATTGGTTCCGGTATCAGTTGCGAACGTATCAGTATTGGATATATATTGGACAATATATATCATTTATACAAAACAGAAAAAATTCTAAAAATTGTAAGTTAGCAGGGCCGTATTGACCGATATGGAAGCATATCACGATATAATCATGATATTGAAAAATATCGGTATTAAGGAACACCGATATTGACACATATAAGCCAATACATATCGTATCAGCTGATATTTGAATCCATGCTTGCACGTAAGGGCCATCAATCTAGATTCCATTATGTGGCGCTACCATCCATCACTGCATCACATGTACCATGGTGCGTTCTTGACATCACCAACACTCCTTCCTCTCATATTTATCTATTAAGCACAACTCCAGGTTCAATCCAGGTACTAATGGTTTCTTCTTGTGAAAAATTTGACTCAATATTTTATCAAAATTTTCACAGTTGTCTAAAATTTTATTTTATTTTTCTATTTGTGTATTGAAATGATTCAGTCAATGTATTTAGTTGGTCTTTGCACCTTACTGAAGGAAGAGGTTATGGCGATCCAACTAACCAATACTACACACCATTTAAAAGAATCTACTTACAGTGGCACTGTTATCTTCCATTCTTTTTTGATTAGGTAATTGATTTTTTCTCAAATAAGTTGGTTGAATGTTTCAAATTTAGTAGGTCATATTCTAGGCTCATTTATCAAAAAAAAAAAAAAAAAAAAATTACACACTAGTCTTGAAGAGTAATTTAGTTTGGTTTTTATTGATTTAAAGAAGGCTTATAGTACGGAACCTAGGGCATTGACATTGTGGGTGTAAGAAAAGAAGAAAGTATATGATATGATAAAGGATATGTGCCATACTAATGAATGGCGTTAGAATTGTACAGATTTTTAGGGGATTTTTCAATAACAATTGAATTACATCAAAAGTTAGATTTGCTTCTTTAAGATTTAATATTATCTGTGGATGAAATTATGTGCTATGTTCATGATGCGACACTTTGGTGTATGTTTCTTATGATGATATAGTGCTCTGATTGGTTAAACAAGTTAAAACAATGGAGAGAGGCTTTATAATCTAAAGGAGTTACTAGGAATACAAATTCTAAGTGCAATTTTAATAAGATAGTTTGACAAACTGATAGCTTATAAACAACTTTCTATTATATTCATGAGATCAACAATCATAACATGCCCTGATATTCATATGCTTTATCCATACATCTATAATAAAATACAGGCTGATTGGAATATAATTCAGTTCATAAACAATTACATGAATTTCATAAAACTAGGATAAAGTACGAACCTCCACTCCAAATAGTCCAAAACAAAGAACAATATAGGCACCTGACCATGTTCATTCAAAAAATAATCAAAATTCACTCCCCATTTCTTAGTTCCCTAGATACTCTTACCTCATAGAACACCTCAAAGAAGCCAGTCACAAAATCTCCCGATCTTACAAATTTGTACAACTTCAAAAGAGGTGGCATTTCTTGGTTCAGGGAATTTATTTGTAGGGTTAGGAACTAGAATATCAGAGATTCATGATTGTTACGACTCTCTTGTGGATGCCTGCCAAAAATTTTCGAAATTGCAAAAAATGATCCTCAGCATCAATGTTGGCTGCTAGGCACATCGAAATTAGGCGGCGTCATATGAAGAAATTCTACCCATAGATTCAAATTAAGTTCAGAATTAGGTCCGAATTGGTACTTGGTAGAAAATACATTTCTTAATTTGTACTTCATTCTTTGTTGCAGCCTTACTCAATTTGACAGGAGAAAATAAGAGTTGAAGCATGATCGCATCAATGTAATCCATCTCCTTTCAATTCAAACTGTTCAACCATGAAATAAAATAGCATCTAAAAGGTTACAGATTTGTTACTCACCTCAATCCGAAAATAACGACATTGAAGATTTGCTTTCTTACGCCTCAAAATTGATTTGTGACTTACTTTTCACCTGCAAAATCAGCCGTACTTGTCAAGGCTAGGGCATCACTCATTCGCTTAAACGTTCTCTGTCTTTCCTTCTTGTCGTCAGAACTGAACGATCGTTTTTCCTCTGTCATCTTCATTTTGGAGTCGTCACCCTGAATAAAGATTCAATCAGGATGTAATAAAGAAAATTTATTTTTTTTAAATGATATGTTTTGTATAGNCGTTCTGCCACACACACACAGCAGCATCTGCTGCTTCAATTCACCTGCTCACGTATAGGTATACATATATACACACACTTTACCCAATCAATATATATATATATACCCACAAAACTGTACCCATACCACATCCCGTATACACACAACAAATTAATCCCAAATTTTACAAATCCTTCATTCACAAATTTTCTGCTAGGACAAGGGCACGAAGGTCTTTTTTCCCAAATTTTGATTTTCTCTTTTTTTTTTAAACAAGTTTGCACAGAATCACAACTGATTGTAACTAAAATAAATAAAGACATACCACAAAATCAAAATAAGAAAAGTGAGAATCCGAAACCGAAGTCGGAGCCGTGTTCGTAACACCACAAAACCGAAGCCGAAAACGAAATCTTCGATTTATGTGTTCGTGTTCAAAATATCACAAAACCAAATTTCTAGGGTTTTCGATCCATTGACGAAGAGAATGGAGAGAAGACAGCAGACAAAATGAACAAATTGAATCTAGCAAGTAGAGGAGAAGAGAGAGTCGAGAGCAGAGGAGAGAGTGAAGAGAAGAGAGGAGAAGAGATGAAGCTTCGAGAGCAATGGCGATTAGTTCGTGTTAAAAATATTAGGATCACTGTACACTATATTCATAGCTGTCGGATAGGAAGGAACAGACGGTTAGGATTTTGTCATTTGAGATTTAATCTCAACCGTCCGATCAAATTTAAAATCGGACGGCCACGATCTCATATCCTGATATTTAATCTCAGCTGTCCGATCTGTTTTAAAATCGGATGGCTGAGGTTATAATACGGGAAAACGCGCGTGGACCGTCCGATCAAATTTAAAATTGGACGGTCCACGTTATATTATGTGTTTAAAACTTGTGGACCATCCGATCGTAATCGGACAGTCGGGCAAAGGACGGTCCTTCGCCTCCCCCGCGAAGGACCGCCCCCAAATCCCACTCTGACCCTCGCGCTCGCTCGCTCTCTCTCTCTCGAAGCTTCTCTTTCTGCCATTCGTTTCATCTCCTCCTCCCTCAACTTCTCAGGTCACCACGGACCCTCAGCCAACCACTCTCCCTCACCGTGCCCTGCCCATAAGCGGTTTGCCTGCTCTGCAGGAACTTCTCCCATATAAATCGTCATCCTTCCTTTCACCTAAGTCAGGAGCGCGGCAAAATGTGAGAGAGAGAGAGAGAGAGAGAGATCGAAATCGGAGGATAAGCACTATTGCATGAAAAATCTCGTTAAGAACGAAGAAATATCTAAGTACCTGACCGCCGGCGCCGTTGCGCCTCACCAATATGCCGTCGGGCTCCTGCTTCGAAGGAGAAATTAGGGCGGTAGCAAAGAAGGGTAAAGGAGAAGGAACAAGGAAAAAAAAGGGGGAGGAAAAG
>JAODPA010128967.1:0-17097 GCA_025585075.1 Nepenthes mirabilis | reverse complement strand
ACTTCTTTCTTTCTCCTGATCTCTTCTTCTCTTTCCCCTAATTCTCCTTTTGTTTCTTTCCCTCATTTCGGCTTCTTCTTTTTTACATTCCCTTCTTTCCCCTTCCCTGCATCACATAGAGTCAAAAATTTGCACATTACTTTCGATTATCGAGAGGTCCACCCTCACATCCTTTGCCATTGCCACAAATGTTCTCCCTGGAATAGAAGTCTTCTTCTCCGAACGCCTAGGATGAAATGGGCAATCTCTCACCATATATCCAGCTTAGTCGCAATTAAAACAAGTTCCACTTTAATGGTAACATTGTCTCCTAAAATGATTCTTTCCACAAAACTCGCACACCGTCTTTGAACACTAGGGCTTCGTCGGTGAAGACTTTACTCCAATTGCCTTTCCCTTATCTTGGGCATTGGACCTCGAGTGGGAGCCTCTGACCTTTGAAGTTTGGCCTCTTCCGATCTCGTCTCGAAATACTTCTCCTTCGACTACTCTTGCTCAATAAAAAGGGCCTGATCTAGTACTTTATTGTACGTTCATAGTCGGAAGCGCACCAACTGCTATCTGATTGAATCTTGCAACCCTTGTAAAAACTTCTAGGCTATCCGAGCCTCGTTTGCCACTACGTGAAAAACAAAGCGAGACAATTCAGTAAATTTATATCGTACTCTGCCACCATCTTCCTTGCTTCAAGTAACTAAACTCATCTTCCTTGATCTCCCAGACACTAGTGGGGAAGAATTTCTTCATAAAATAAATCACAAACATGTCTCATGAAATCTCCTCCTTGCCTATCCCCGAAACTTGTCGTTGAGTGGACCACTACCAACTTGCCTCCCCTTCGAGCTTGTGGCGGAAAACTTTACCTTATCCTCCTCGAGACAGTTGATCACCTCAACCACCTTTTCTACTCGTTATATCCAATTCTCCGCTTTAACCGGATCAAATTCTCCCATAAACTCTGAAACATGCTCATTCTTAAAGTGATCAAAGGGGGTCCTACTGAGTCTTTGGTCAGCCATCCTTCTCATTGTGGCTAAATTTTCGTTTTGTCATTGAATTATACAATTCATGAGGTTACTCATACAACCCATCTTTGCCAAATAGTCTTCTTTGTGATTCAAACTCAATCCCCCACACCCTAATCCTTTATTATCTGCCATATCAAAACCTAGCGTACAAAATATTCAAAACAATCAGTTCCACAAAATTGACCAAGAACACTTTTCCTTACGATTCTCTCTCTAATACCAGCACTGTTATGAATCCGAACCAAAGTAGGTCATAATAATAATTAACAATAATTTAAAATTTTAAAATATAACCCCAAATAACGATATCTAATTAAAAAACCCAAATCCGAGCATGACTTGACAAAAATATATACATGATACCAACAGCTTCAACAATAATAGGCAATAATATCATCAAACACAGGATTGCTCCAAATTACCTATTCGGACAAATAGTCATGACTTGTTCGAATGTCCATAAGGAAAGAGCAACAAATCAATAATTCAGCCCACATCACCAATCCAATATAAATTAGACGCCATAATATCCAAATATCATCATCACAATACAATAGACCAGTATCAATCCAATTTATCATGCCCTCAATAAAAAATGCATCCAATACATTTACAATCTAACTACGGAACTAATATTCATAAAATATGAACAAAATCTCTACCAGCAATCGCATCCAAACTCCCTATAATGTATCCGTAACCCACTAGTCTAAAAGGGTCAGGAATAATGAAAACATAAGCTGAATACTCAACAAATATTAGATATATAATAAACAGTACATCCAAAATCAGAGCAAAATAACAAATTGATAAAATAAAGTCCAAAAAAGTCGAAATCCAAATGTTCGATATGTCAAACCAACGAATATCCAAATATGATCTTGTACTCAAAAGTATTTTTCAAAAATGAAGGGCAAATATTCCAAATGTACAAAACCAACCAAACCTGATATCTAAATCCCGACTATGATCGAAACTTGTGAACTTGAAATCAAGTCTCAAGTATCCAAATTAATACAGATAAAAATATCAAAAATTTAAAACAAGCTCAAATCGGAGAACTATAGACTGAAAGAATGACTCTAATGAAGGGTTACTTCTACTATCGGTAATCTTAGGCTATATTGCTACAAATTAGACCTGTACATTGGCCATCTATATATTTTCCCCTATAGATGGAGACGAAGCCACTGTATTTTGCCACCCATGGATATGGGATGCAATCTTCAAGTTTGTTAGAATATGTCAAGATGTCCATATAAGGTTTGAGTTCGAATTTTATTTTAACCCTGATTAATTAAATTGAGGTAATTAAAGTTAATTCAAGTTGAGGTCAAATGAGGAAGAAAATTCAATCAAAAGTCAATTTTAGATCGAGTTTCTATAAGTTGATAGATGCCTGATTGGTGTTTGATGTGCGCCCATGGGTAAACTGGGCAGGGAGGTCACCCCTGACCGTCTCTTGAGTGGAATTCGAGTGTACTTTCCTAATTAGTTCGCGCTCAATGCATACCTGTACGCCATTAAGTTTGGCCATGGCACCTAGCGAATGCTCGACGCGCGTTTGAGTGACACTCTGCTATATATATCGTATTCAGCTGATTTTCAGTCATTTTCTACCATATTTGAGAGAAGAGAGAGAAGGAGAAAAGGATAAGAAAAAAAGAGATAGAGGAATCTAGAGAAGCCAAATTCAAGTGATCTTAAGTAAGATTTTAGTAATTTGAAATTAAGACAAGGGTATCTCCAAGTCTTCCTTACTTTGTTGCTGATTTTTTTCACTTTCTTGAGCATTTATTGTTCCAAATATTTACGCATGACATGTTGTAGCGAAATTGTTTAAGCTTCACATGTATGAACTCTTACTCTCATTTTTCTCTATTTTTGTGAAAATTATGTCCTTAGTTCTTTTTTTTTTTTTTTTTTTGGTAAGTAAGTGATTTGGATTTATGGGAGAAAATTTACAAATATAGAATTATCACCAAATATTTTTCCGACTTGGGGATAAACCAAAAAAGTTAGGGCAAGCCCCGAGCACTTAGATACAACTGATGATACCAACTAAAGGATAAAATTGCTGGTAATCATACAACACAAGAACATTACATAATAGCAATACCTAGACAAAATAAACTACCATTTCCAGACCAAACCAAAAAGCCAGCACTAGGAGCTAGCCAGAATGCATCGGCCAGCATATGACTTGTATATGACTTGTATGCTCTGCAATTTCATATATTTCTTCCTGCATGTATGATATTTGAACTAAAATACTGAATTCCCATGATGACACTAATATTTCTATAATTTTGTTTGAGAATTGATAACATAACATTACATGTTTTAAATCAAGTATTTTTAAGTTTCTGCACATGATAAGAAATTAAATGAAAACTCTACAATATGTTAAAGGATTAAAAATATTTTTTCCAAAATGAGAAATACAAGGATTATGAAAAATTGAGTAAAGTTTTTATATGTCTAAATATCGAACAATTGTAACAAGTTCAGTGGGTGATATATTATGGTATGATTTAGTATATTATAGAGGTAAATCGAAGTTCAAACCTATCATATGCGGATAAAAGTAGCATTCAGCTTCATCTATAGGGTTATATGTATGACGGTCCACCTATTGGTCTTGAATGGTAGCGTAAGGTCTTTGGTTGTGTGAAAACAAATATAACCATAACTTCGATTATCTACTCCTTTAGTCGTTAAGACTCTATTGGCCCTTAATCCCTAAGAATTTGCTTAATTGAGTATGGATTTTATGACACAATTTGATAAAAACATAAAAATGAAATTTTATAAGCTGGATGCATTTATCATGGAAATTCATAGCATTCCATTGAATTTGATTCATTAATCCTTCTGGAATGTTTTAACAGGGATTGTATGTTTAATTATGCAAGTTTATATGCCATGTTAAGCTTTCAGCTCACTTTTGTTTCTATTTTTTACTAACTCTTTCAAATTAGCGGCTCAGGCACTTGCAGAAGAGGTATATATTTGGCCAGGAGCTGATTGGAGTAATTAGATTAAGTTTTAAAAGAAGTTGTATTTAATTTCCGAATAGTAACTTAGAATGTTTATGATATTTGGACGATGGTTTGTAAATTATGATATTAATGTTAGTTTTCTATTATGGTTGTTCAGATATTTTGATTTTGTTTTGGATTAGATATGACTCCTTATGTATAGTCTGACGTCTTGTTATGGCCGATGTTTCAGCCACCTGATGATATGGCATTTCGGGTCCTATGATTAGATTATAATATTTTTATTTTGGTCGGTCGTCATATTGATATATAGTTCACGTCTATGGATAATTGGGTTGTTAATTGTTAATATATTAATGTCGTTAATTATTAATATCAAGATCGGATTTTGGGACGTAACAGTCTCAATATGTTAACTCCGTTTAATTCATTACAATAGTTTTCATAAAAACACAAACATGGGAGGGTAACTATATTATAAGTCCAAAACTTTTTTTATCTAGTGGAAAAGTATGAAGTTTCCACTTGAAAAAGTTAAATACAAAGCTTTCCATCGTGAGAGAAGTACACACATTGAATCGAATACACAAAAATGGAGCTTGACCCATACTCATTTTCATAAAATAAGCAAAAATCCTCAAATAATAACAAAATTAAAGCAAAATCTCAAAACATCCAGTAAAAAAGACATGCATACACGAGGAATCAAAGTAGAGTAAATAAAATGACATACATTTACATTAAATCCTCAAAACATAAACAAAACTAAATAGAAACAAAAATAGGATGTAAATATATTTATCTCAATCTGTAATCTTATAGGTCTGAACAAAGGATGCTTCAAAATACTTTTTCTTCTCTTCCTCTCTTCCTTCCATTTTCTTTCTCTCTCCTTTCTCCTTCCTGCTTAAAATGATAGAAAATAGTGTACGTCTTCCTTATATAATCAAAACCGATACACGAGTGCCTCCTCAAGCGTGCATTAGACTCCATGCCTAACCCCAATCGCGCATGAGTGCCATCTCAGGCGCTCATCGTGCACAAGCAATTTGTAAATCACGCTCGAACACCACCTCAGATGCGCATCAGGTGACCTCCAATCTACCCAAACTTCGCTCAAGCGGTCCAAAGGCGCTCCTTGGGCATGCCTCAGGTGCTTAATTTGCTTCCTTACTCTGAATTACTTTCAAATTTATATTGCACAATTATTTTCAGTATACCAAAAATTAATCTAAAATAAACTAATAATACCAAATCAACTGGACGGGGAATCAAGTAGTACATGTTCAAACAAAACATCACGTTAACCTTGCACAATACACCATAACATCCCCAAAAGAGAAAAACAACACGTCCAGTGAGTGTAAGATTTATAAGAAAGTAACCCAAAATCAAACAAGTTGATCTAATCTTTGCACAGATCCAATAAAACACTCGTCTGTATCTCAATGCAAGCTCTACAGTAAAGACTAGAATCAATTGCAGAGTGTGGTATGGGAACATGAGGTGGAAGAGGAAGCCGTGGCAAGGTTAATACCTGGCTTGGAAGACATTGGACAATCAGTGAATCCTCAAGAACCTATTATTGGCATCAAAATGCCAATAAAATCCTACACAAATCTATGTCAAGTATAATAGTGGTTCATCCAAAATTCAGATTAACTATTTTATTCAGAAGAAAACGATAGAAGTTGTATGTAGTGGCTGTAAAACAATTCCTTGGGGAAACTTAACAACACAATACTGCTTTTGGTTTTGGATATGAGAAGAGAAAAAGGATACAGTACAACGGACCAAGAACTAAATGGCAGAACTCAGAGGGTGGCAAGAAAAGTCTTTGTAGAGAGAAAATACTGAATGATGGAAATTGTAATCTCGATGGGAGAGAGAGCATCATGTGGGATGTTATGACTAATTGCATTAAAAGAAAAGTCAAATATTTTAGGAGAATCAAAAGGGAACGCACCATGCCACAAAAAATTTGGTGGTGGTAGAAAGAGGTCCAAGAAAAAGTGAAAGCTTTAAGAGGCATTATGTAAGTGTAGGAGGGATGAGAATCTGAAGAGGTATAAAGGTGCTTTTAAAGGGAAAAGAAGGTGGTAATTGGGGCAAAAACCGTATCAGGACTTATGCAAGTAGTTTAACAAAAATACAGGAGAAAACAATACCGTTGAACTAGCTAAACTAAGAAATTGCAGAACAAGATACTTGAACTAACAAAGGTGCATCAAGGATGGTGAACAGTACTTATTGCAAATGAGGATTCAAAGAGAGATGCAACAGTAACTTCCACAGCCATTATAACGGAGGTAGAAGAACAGAATAGTGCCTGTGCAGCTTGGTAATTTTAAGGTGGATCTAAATCACTCTTACTATAAGCATATCGCAAGCGAGGAAACTAAAGAAGCATTAAAGATAATGAATATTTGACAGGCAATTGGACGTCATGTTTTCCTATATGGGGGAGGAAAATTTGTGGTTGACCGGATTATCCAACAAAATCTCGAGTAGTAAAAAGATGCTGAATGAGCAGAGAAGGAACACATTGATACACATTACAAGAACAAAGGGGTATACATAGTTTTTTTTTTTTTCTGATAAGTGGGATATTAAGTTGTGGCAACAACGTATAAAAAAGAGAAATTAGTGGGCAGGTAAGGATAGAGACTGAAAGCCTACAAAAGAAAAATCATATCAACATCTTGGACCCATAATTTAGAAAGATGAGGCACTGATGAGGATATTACTTATCACATCACTAACTTTGAAATTGAGAAGTCATTTAGATGTTATGTATGATTGAAGTGTGTCAATCAAGTTAGAGACAAAAATATTACAAGATGGCTACCAGGCCACCCATGTTGTTAGGGGTAAAATGTTGGACAATTAAATGGAAGCATGCGGCAAAAATGACAGTTATGGAGATAAAGATGTTAATAATGCTATATCGGAGAAAGTTATGGTAACACAATAAATAAATAAATAAATGTGACAAATGCTTTTAAAATGGTTTGGTCATATGAAGCAAAGACCGCCTAATGTGCCAATTAGAAGATGTTAGAGATTATAAAAACTCATTACAAGAGAGATTACAGAAGACCAAAGGAGTTTTAAAAAAACCATGGCGATGTGGTGTATTGGGTTTTGTAGAGTGCATGGCCTACCACAGAGCTAAATAGAGGCAAATAATCCATTTAATCAACCTCACTTAACCGGGAAAGGAAAAAAGTTGGCATGTTTTGGTTAAAGCTTTCAAATACACATCAAAATTTTATAGACTTGCTTTTCAGAATCTCTTGTAATTTTAACACTAATTTGTAAAAGATTTACAATAAAACAGAGGCTAACCAAGGTCTTTAAGCACAAAGAGATGATGAACTTCATTAGAAAGAATAACGTCCACCGCTAAGCATAATAAGATGAGGAGGTTCGTTAGAAAGAATAAGGTAGACATGATTGAAACCAAATTGAACTCAGAAAATTTCAGGTGCAGGCTTAACAATTATCACCATACAAAAAAGTTTGGGAATCTCAATCTTGATATTTTTATTAGGTTTTGAGTCATTTTCTTATGATTTTTACTCCCAATGAATGAATCATCGGGAGATTTGCTAGGTTCTTGTGCGAGGAAGGATTAAAGTGGTGAGGGAGAGGGCACCTAATGGACACATGAGTGGGCGCTCATACATGGGAAAAGGGCCATCGGTGCCTAATGAGAATGTGAAGAGGCGCATGTGTACCAACAGCAGAATAGAAACCACTCGTACATGCCCAATGGACGCTCGTGTGCCAATGCACAGGATGGGTGCAACTCACATGCACCAAGGGCGCTCATGTTGCTATTAGTACTTAATGCGCGCCAGAAGAGCTCACGTCCATCAACATTAAATTTTAAAGTCCTATGCAATTTCTAGGGCAAGATCTACAAGATCATTTGACGCAAAGGGGAACTGCATGAAGAGAGAAGAGAGAAAAGAGAGAAGAAGAAGAGGTTTGCCAACCAATGGAGATCCAATTTGAGTTTCATTCTTTACCAAACTTAGGTATATTGCTCTAATCTTATTTTTAGAATATACTTCATTTGGTTGCTTTTTTTTTCAGTGTAATCTTTTATAATGGGTTATTAGATGTGTTAGGATTGTATTCAACCGGTCATTGACATAGGTTGTTGTAGAGTGATCTTAGAGAGGGTTATTTTTATGACCAGACACTTTTATAGTGACTTTTTTAGAATTTGCCTTACGATTTTTTCTTAATTGATAATGATTTTTTCACGTTAAATAGCATTGTGTGACTTTGTGTGCTAGATTGTATAATTTTATTTCTTATACTCTCACAATATTTGGTGGCCGATGATTGACGGGGGATTCGAGTTTCATTTCTACTGCACGGTGGTGTGTGTTTTTTTGTTCTCGGGGAATCCAAACAAATACTATAAAAAACTAAGTTTTTTTGATGTGTGAAAACTACAATTTGATAACGCCAATGTCGAAGGGTTTGCCATTCTAAATTGAGCAGTTTAATGGACAAAGCAATTTTATTTTTTTGCAAAAAGAGTGAGAAATATTTTGATACGGATCAAAATGGTAAAAGCACTGAGAAAGAACTATGATAAGCTAAAGATGATGAAAAATGATGAGCGGCAAAATATGATGAATGTCATTAATTGCATGATCAAGTTATACCTTGCAAATAACACTCTTCAAGAATTCATTAGTTTGTCGAATCTAACGATAAGTCTGGATGAAACCTAAATGCTGAAACAAATCCAAGTCCTTGACAAAGAGGTTATACGTGAAGAAAAAATTCTATGGTCTCCAGTTGTAAGAAGGGGGAAGCTTTGAGGAACATTTGGATAAATTCGATCGAGTTTAACATAAATGTCGGTATTTGATGAGAAAATCAAGAATGAAGATAAGGTGTTGGTGTCACTAGCTTTGTAGTCGGCCTCATACGGTCACATTGTCACGATGACACTATTAGAGAAAGGCACGCTCAGCCATAATGAGGTCATCGCTTTCTTCATTAATGAGTCTAAGCGAAAGGGAAGTAAAGAGATTTCAAGAGAGAGGCATTGGTGCCCATTAGTGGTTGGCAGCATAGGAGATCCAAGGAGAGAAGCGGCAAATCGGGGAAGAACAAGAGTTGGTCCAAACTCAACAGCACTGAATACTTTCTTTGTAATAAAAAGAGTCACATGAAGCGAGATTGTTTAAAATAGAAGCAGGAGAAAGTGGGTAGTAGTGAACGACAAGAGAGGAGAGATCATAACAGCAATGATCGAGTCTTTATTGTAATCTACGGAGATCTTCTAGTCATTAAAATGGGGAAGACACAGAGCTTCGCAAGTCATAAGACGAGTTGGGGGTTGGATAGTGGACTGTGTGACATCAAAAAAGCCCCTCTTCACCTCCTATATGCTTAGGAACTACGGAATATTAAAGATGGGAAACGATAACTCATCGAGTGTAGGCAACATTAGAAATGTTAGCTTATAGACAAGCAACAGGACAAAGCTTATGTTTTGGGGTGTGAGATATGTTTTAGGCATGATATTGAATTTGATTTCAACCAATAAGCTTGACGAGAAGGGTTTTTACATGGTATTTGGCAAAGGCTTATGGAAGCTCACCAAATGCTCATTGGTTGTGGCAAGGGAAAAGAAGCATTCAAGTTGGTACTTGATGGAAGTTTCAGTTGGTAAGGGCAACGCCAATGTGACCAAGAAGAGGCTTTCTCAATGTGGTGAAAGGACAATGAGGAGAAGTGCAATAGGTACGAACACCTATTGAGTGGCAATAGTCCAAGTATTTCGATGGAGCAAAAAAGAATGTCATTGAAGCTCATAAAGGTTGATTCTGGAATCTCCGTGGAGGATAAGTTGTCAAAAGGTAAGAGATAAGGGTCTCCCAAAAGATAAAGGGTCCCTCACAAGATCATGAGGGAAAATTTGTTGGGTTTTGAGTTATTCTCTTGTAATTTTTATTTCCAATGAGTAAGTCATCTGGAAATTCAATAGGTTCAATGTGAAGGCTTGCATGAGCAAAAGATTAAAGTGCCACAGGAGAAAGTGTCTAATGAATGCATGAGCAAGCACCCATGTGTAAGAAAAGGACCATCAGTGTCTAATGAGCTCTTGAGGAGACGAATGTGCACTGAGAGCAGCATGACCACCGCTTATGCATGCCTATCGAATGCCCTTGCACCAATCCATGGAATGGGCATGACTCGTGTGCTCCCAAGGGGCAATCTTATGTGGCATGTGCTGCTATTTACGCCAGATATGCACCCAAAGGTTGTACATGCACCTGTATAATGGTTTTGCCGCGTGATGGACGGAGATGTGTAATGAAGTCCATAGAGAAGGATTCCCATATCTTACCCTGAATGGGCAGCGGCTGGAGAAGTCCTAGCGGGGCCGTATTAATGGGCTTGACTTGCTAGCATACCTGATAGTTGGAAACAAAATCCCACACCTCATTGCGTATTTGCGGCCAATAAAACGTGGCTGCTATTCGGGAAAGAGTTTGCTAAACTCCTGCGTGTCCTCCAAGATAGGAATTGTGGTACTCATGTAGTATCAATTCTCGTAGGGCGGAATCGTCCGAGACCAGGATTCGATTTTTGTAAAAAATTAGTCCATCTCACCAAACATAGATTGCATGATGCCCTGGGTATTCTTGGATGGCTTTGGGAAATTGAGTTGGAGCTAGATGCCACAGGTAATATTTCTGCAGAGTAGACAATAGTGCAATTACTGGTTGTGATACCACTTGTAGAGCCAAACATGATCTAGTCAAGACTCTAGATAGAGCATCGACAGGTCCATTTTCTCGGCCCGGCCAGTAGACAGTTTTGAAATCAAACCCCGTTAATTTAGTAATCTAGTGCTGTTGATCTGGAGTGTGTATTGGCTGAGTTAGTAGTGCCTTAAGGGGTTGATGGTCCGTTTGGATAGTGAACTTGGCGCCCAATAAATATTGTCGCAATTTCTTCACAGCCTCAGTGATGGCACATAGCTCCTTCATGTAGTTGGAGGAAGCCTGTAGCTTCGGGTAGATTTGTTTATTGAAGAAAGCAATGGGATGGTAGTATGGCTCCGACGCCCTGTCCAGACGCATCTATCTGAATCACAAAGGGTTTGGAGAAGTCAGGTAAGGCCAACACAAGGGTGGATGTGAGAGCAGCCTTAAGGGAGTTAAAGGCATGGTCAGCTTCTGGAGTCCACAAAAAGTAGTGCTTCCATAGTAATTGAGTCAAAGGAGCAGAGATTTGGGCATAACGCTTAACAAATCGCCAGTAATACCCGGCCAGTCCCAAAAACCCGTGCAATTGTGTAATGGTGGTAGGTGTCAGCCAGCCTTGGACAGCCTCAATTTTGGTTGGATTCACCACCACTCCTAGCTCCGAAATAATGTGACCCAAATAGGATAGTGAAGTCCGCCCAAATTCACATTTGGATTGTTCAGCAAAGAATGTATTAGCACGTAAGATGTGCAAAACCTGTGCAAGATAATGGAGGTGTGTTTCCCACGAGGGGCTATACACTAATATATCATTAAAGAAAACCAGCATAGACCGCCTTAGCACCGGATGGAAGATCATATTCATTTTGGACTGAAATGAAGAGGGAGCGTTGGACAATCCAAAAGGCATGACCAGAAATTCATAATGTCCTTCATGAGTGCGGAAAGCCGTTTTGTGAACGTCTTCAGCATGAATGCGCATTTGGTGATACCCCACTCGCAAGTCTAGCTTGGAAAACACCAGAGCCCCAGACAATTTGTCCAGTAGCTCATCCATTGTTGGAATGGGAAACTGGTCTTTAACTGTAACAGCACCGAGAGCTTGATAATCCACACAAAATCACCAACTCCCATCCTTTTTCGCGACAAGTAATACTGGCGACGAAAAAGGGGTGGTGCTGGTTCGGATAATGTCCTCGTCTAACATTTCTTGAATAATCTATTCAATTTCTACTTTCTGAAAGTGGGGGTACCGGTAAGGCTTTACATTTACTGGTTCTATGTTTGGTTTTAGTGGAATACTATGATCAGTGGAATGTTGTGGTAGTAATCCGTTTGGAATTGAGAAAACATCGGTAAATGCTGAAAGGAGGTGACAAAGAGCTATAATGATAGGGGGAAATGTTGGAAGGTAAATGATTTGGAGAGGGAATTGAGGAGGAATTAGTTTCCAATGGAGGGTCCAAAATACGTGTGACTGCTATTTGGAAAGAGGTAGCAGCAGAATTGGCTATCTCACTGCGTCGAAGTTGTCCCAATGTCATGGATGAGATGGTGGCCGATTGAAGCCCGTGTAAGGTGAGCTGAGTTCTAGCATAATAAAAACTCATCCATAAGGCCATATAATCAAACAGCATAGGGCCAATGGTGGCCAGCCATTGCACCCTAAATGCCACATTCGCCCCATAGCTAGGTAATAAGTAGAGATCCACCCGAAACATTGACTAGTCCAGATTAACGAGGATATTGGAACATATGCCTTCGCAATGTAGGGAGTCCACGTTACCAACTATGACGTTAGGATGCTGAGAAGGCTCGATGGTCAGCCCCAAATTTTTAGCCAGCCGAGTTTGAAGGAAATTATAAGCGAAACCACTATCTACCAAGATAACCACTGATTGGCCAGTTACTTGGCCTTGCAGGCGCAATGTGGAAGGGACAAAATGGCCTTCTAGAGCATGAAGAGAAATGGTTGGGGCGATAGTCGGTATTGGAGGAAGGGATTCAGAGTCAAGAGGACTTATTGTCGGATGTTCCCGGACAATGGAGTCGTCCTTAAGTAGCAGTATCATCCCTAGGGGTGCGCCTTCGTCTTCTGCCAGCATACATAGGAATTGTGGAAGGTTACAGCCATGGCCCGATGTAAATTTTTCATCGCAATTGAAATACAATTCTCAGTCATGCCAAGATGCCATTTCAGTTGGAGTGAATTTTTTTTATAGGTAATCTTAGAGGAAGGCTAGAAGAAGTAGAAGAAGAATACCGCAGCGGCGTTGCCAAGTTATGAACTAGATGTTTGGAAGTCGGTGGCCAGTGGGCAGGGGAGCGCCATGTATCAAACTTTTCCTCCACCAACTTAGCCATGTTGATAGCCTCTGGCAGAGATATGAATTTCAGCGGCAAAAGCTCCTATCATATATCATCCCGTAGGCCTGAAATAAAGCAGTTCAATAGATTCACTGTAATAAGACCAATAGTGCGTGTGGAGAGTGCCTCGAACTCTGTCATGTAGGCAGTGATAGTAGAGGTTTGCCAAAACTTGTAGAGCATGACTTCAGGGCTTAAGTATGTGGACGGCCCGAATCATAGCTCCAGGTCACAAGAAAATAATTCCCAGGTGGAAAGTTGTTTGGTGGAGTACATCCATTGGTACCATTGGAGAGCCGAGACAGTCATATAAAATGCAATGATTGTCAATTTCTGCTCTGATGGGGTTCCATGATAATGGAAGAAGCGTTCAATTTGGAAAATCCATCCAAACACATTATCCCCAAAGAAAAACGAGATTTCGAGCTTGTGTAGACGAACAGAGGTAGCTAGTTGGAAATCGGTTGCTGCATGTGGGAAGAGTGGTAAGGTATGAGTCGATTGGTGGGAAAGGGCAGAAGAAGTCGCTAGAAATGATGGGGGAGTAGGAAGCAACGGAGGATTTATTGGTGGTGGGGGTGATTTGTCAAGTGAAAGGAAAATCTCAAAGAGGGATTTTTATATATGCTCAATTGTAGAAGTATTAGAGGCAATACCTTCACCATGTTACTGTACGGTTGCCACTACCTCTTTCAAATCCTTCAAAATACCCACGATGGAGTCTTCAAGGGCCTTATATCGCATTGTCATTCCCTTTGTCATATCTCAATGAGAGCACCAATTGATGCAAGGTGCCTGCTACTGTCAATCGTGTGGGAAATTTGGGAGAGGAAGAAAGAAGGAAGAAGGAATTCGAGGAGGGGAGATTCTGACAAAGAGAGAGGAAATAAAGGGGAAAGGAAAACAAAACACAAATCAGAGAGAGTCAGAAAGTTCAAAATTCTTCATTCATGCCCCCAATGAGCACAGTGGTGGGCTTATATGTACAGTGTTGGGCCAGCGCCAGTGGATGCACATGGCCATAACAGACAGCCAATATAATCGACAAATAACCATCTTTGCAGTAAATGTGTAAGGAATGACAAGCTGAAACAAAAAAAAATAACAGATAGTATGCACGTGCTATCTCTGAATTAAATGTAGTATCTGAATATAAGGGGGGCCTAAGTGGCCCGAGCACTTCGCCTGGCAGTAGACAGGTGACGTGACGGTGATGCTTCTGAGGGTGTTTCGATAAGTCCCTTAGCAATTCAACCTTCTATAATTTGTTCAGTATACCACTAAAATATCACAACCAGATAGTATTAAGGATGGCCCAAGGTATGAGACTTCATCCATTGTCGACTTTGAGGGTCAGATCCTACCCATACGATTTAGAGAGGCTGTTTTAGAAGGACGAATTTAAAAGATGACCAAATGAAAGAAAGAGCATACCGACAGATACCTATGGAACAATGTGTTGGGTTTGACATCCATATTCACATACAACCCGGTGCAGCAGAAAACCTGAATCGCCGTCAGTTGTCAGCCACCAATTTAGTAGGACATGAACAAAAATATACAACATTTTTAACGTAAAAACCCTTATCAAATCGAAGGGAAAAACCACGGGACAAACTCCGAATATGACTTCCACTATGTAAAATCGGTCACAAAAACTCTCGAGACAGAATACTCGCTACACACCTAAGACAAAATAAGAAAAACAACTCCAGAGTAAGGAAACTTTCCTTTCCTTTTATCTCTCTTTTTTTTTCTCTCATTCTCTCACTGGTGGTGCACTCTACTCACTAATTTTACAAGTGTGATGGTAAACAGTGAACGCCAAGAGCTCTCTTCCACTCTCCGTTGCACTGTCGCTATCCTGCCACCCACCACAGCACTTGCGGCCACTACCGCTCTTGGCTTTTTCTCCGCTTGCTTTGTTTGTCTATCTCCTAAAGCACCTAGTGTGCTCTTTATAAAGACTCCGGCGCTAAATCCATCTGCTCACCTAGCCTAATTCTTGCAGATGATTTGTCACACTAACCCTGTCTTTTCCTACGACTTCACCGGTCCCCGCACTTCCCCAAACACACATGCTTTGCAGGTTAACCTGTTCTTTATATAGACGACGCATACTCTACATAACGGCTACCGGCTCTACAAAACTTACAAACTCTAGAAAGTCAACTCTGTACAATTAGCTAAAAGCATTCCAGACAAGCTATTCTTGACCATCACCTAGTGTCCTCGGTCTTTACTAGTCTCTTTGGCCATCACCTAGTGTCCTCGGTTGTCACTAATCTCTTTGGCCATTACCTAATCCACCGTCTTCACTAGTCTCTTTGCCCAATACAACTTGCTGATTGTCCGGCCCTTATCTATTTTGAAATTCCATTCCAGAATTCCTCTACTAGAATTTCTCTCTTGGAATTCTATTCCGGCCTTTGCATTCCAGAATTCCATACTAGAATTCCATACTAGCCAACCATTCCGAAATTTCCATACCAGTAAAACCAAACCGGTAAATTCCATTCTGGCATTTGCCACTCCGGAAAATGCCACTCTGAATTTTCACTCCGCCAAATGCCACTCTGGCATTCGTACTCTGAAAATCCACTATGGATTTTTACTCAAGCAAATACCGCTCTGGCATTTGCACTCCAGAAATCCACTCCGGCAAATGGTCACTGTGAAATTTGCCACTCTGGAAAATGGTCACTCCGAGATTTGCCCTCTCCCGCAAACAATCACTCCAAAATTTGCCCGATTTGGCAAACGGTCACTCCAAGATTTGCCTTTTCTAGCAAGCGGTCACTTCGAGATTTTCCTTCTCCGGTAAACGTTCTCTCTGAGATTTGCCCACCTTGGCAAATGGTCTTCTCCGAGATTTGCCTTCTTCGACAAATGGTCACTCCGAGATTTTTCTTCTCCGACAAACGGTCTATCCCAACACAATGGAGATTCAGGAAGAGCAAGTTTTGCTGGTTTATGTCCTATCACGAAGTCCATAACATTTTGTCAGGAAGTTTTGCATAACGATGTTGCAGATTATCATACCAATTGCACTTCAAATTCTTGTCCTCTCTTTAGAGTAATGACAACTGAGGTAGAGGTAAGGCCCCAAAATTAATTATCATAAGGATTTATGTGGGAACAAAATTAGTACGAGATCAATGAGGAGTTGTGCATGAGTAATTTAGTTTCTGTTCCTATGAGCAAAATTACCAGCCTCCGTTGTCCGACAGAGATCTGAAAATCACACTGAACAATGGCAAACCAGTGTCAACTAGCAGGGCAAGTTTCCAAAGAGCCTTCAGAAATTTATCTACTTAGTTTTTTTGTGCTTACAACACTCTCTGAGTAAATTCTTAGACTCATAACAAATCTGAGTTAACAAGTCTACAACATAACAAAATTTAAATTCAATTTTTTGACCGTAGAAAGTTCAAAATTGAGAAATATATATGTAGTGGCGATGGCAAGGAGAGTACCTGTACCAGCAAGTGAGGAAGGGCTTAGGAGAGAAGATAGCAATTGCAGGATACTTGCGCTGGGAACGACTGTGATAATCATTGAACAATTGCTCAACTAATTTAGACTTTGTTATCATCGCTCTCTGTCTCTCCCTCCCTCTTTCTCCTTTCCTTCTTTGGCCGGAGATCATCGCCGACCACTTGAATAGGGAAATTATAACACAGAAGCAGCTTCAATCCTCCGAGCTCGAATTACAATTTCGCCAACGGATTCGACGAAGAATGGGAAGCAGTTGAGTTGAATATGAATCGGAATTGACGCCGTGGTCCACGATCGAGATTTATAGGTTTCCACTGTTCCATTTTGAACGGAGGCAGAAGAAGCGCAATTGTTATTTGGAAAATGTTCACGACGTATTACCTTGTACAACGTTTTTTTTTTTCTCTCTATTTTTTTTTTCAAATAAGTTTTCTTTTTAGATTTTCACGTTATTAT
>JAODPA010128956.1:0-17098 GCA_025585075.1 Nepenthes mirabilis | reverse complement strand
AGTGATTATAGCCTAATGTGTTTATATAAATCTATATATGTGAGTTTGGTATGCTTGAAATAATGATCATCGGTTAAGTGAATATTTCCGTATTTCTTTGATGAATTCCGGTAAAATATTCTTTGTGTCAACTTCGTTGGTGTGCGTATATTTATTGGCACTCTATGGCTAAGTTGAGGAGATCGTATGAAAACACTAAGGTATCGGGTCGAATGGGAGGCTACGAAACCTTAGTGTAGTCTACACTTTTCCGATACTGAATCCATATTCCGGGGGTTGAGGTCGTTTGGATGGATGCTTATAATCCTGTGAACGAATTGTGAGATATCAGTGGATATCGAGCCGAGGTAGTGCTGGGTTTGACTTGATATGATATGAATATTCTGTGGATCAGAGGATCACAGAATATGTGAAGGTTAACCGATGGGATAATGAGAGTGTTGATTCGGTACTTGTACACTACGGCTGGCAAGTATCATGAGACCATAGGGTCGCTTGTCAAACTTACGAGCACCGGAACCTAGAGGTTACCCGTTGTGGGTCGGGTGTGTAAATTGAGGGTTCACAGTGATGTATAAGGTCCAAGGAGACTTTCGTGATATCTTATATATTTGGGACTTCTTTTGTGAAGGGTTTGATGGAACCTATGCCGTGATTGTTACTCGGATTCGGTGGAATCCAATTTACATCCCTGAGTCTTGTTGTCATATGGCTTTGAGTCGTGGATACGACATGTTGAATCTCGGATAATTGTCTATGTAATTATGTTCCGAGACGCTTTATTGTATTCTATTAATTTATTGTTTATTTACTTGCTGTGCCTTATGCTCACCTTGCGTTTTATTGGCTCCAGTGTAAGGTTATGACAGGTTAGAAGAAATCAAGTTGTGGCTGAAGAATTTCAGGATAGAGACTATCTTTGGATAAGAAGCTTGTGACTGGAAGCTCTAGAGTTAACTTGATTGATCGAGATTTTATTGTCAGGATTGCGTTCCCAGAGTTTTGATTTTTATAAGCATTTATTGTATTTAGAATATTTATTATGGGAATTAAAAATCAATATGTATTATTTAGTGATGCATTTATGAGATCATTTATGATTTTGGGTTTCCGCGTGGTGGTTTCGGGTCGGGTCGGGTCTGGTTACTCGGGCTTGGGGCGTTACACTTGCCTTAACCTGATCAACCGTTATTTTTACCGGAATAAGTGTGGAACGGACAGATTCTTCCTCTTCTATACCCTTTCCCTCTTCTCTCCCACTCCTCTCCCTGGGTGAATGCCAAGAAATGGCTAAAGAAATGCGTACGACATCTTTATATCCATCGGGGCACTCGAGCGTCTAACGGAATGGATCCTAATCCATATTGGACCCTCTGTCAGATACATACAGAACTTAAATCATCTAACTTCTGTAAAAATTTCGACAGAAACCAAATATACAACCTATATTAAATAATATGTACAAGTAGGCAACTATTCAAATACTGTAAATTTTTCTACAACACACATACACATGATCACAAACCTCAATATCATCCATGGCTTCAATACAACATATTTTCTCCAACATTTCAAATTTAGAAGGAGATGCCATCTAGGACCTATACATATTCAAAACATCAGAATAACGCGAAAGCAACTAATTCCATAAATCCACCTGCGGAAGTGATAACAGAACATACATCATAATATGACATTCTTACATTATTGTAATATACTATATTCTTTTCAAAATACTAGCTACAAGAATCTAAAATCCTTTGATCCGCCGAAGTCCTTCAGGTTTTTTCAAAACTTACGACCTTTCCCTTCTTCTAACTAGATCTAACTTCGATCCTTTTCAGGCTTTTGCTTATTTGGATGGAAACAGAAAGCAAGGAGTGAGTTTAACAGCTCAGCAAATATACCCAAAACAACAAAAATATACAGTTTTATATATATACAAAACATGCATGTGCTTTCAAAGGAGAACTTAAAAGGCATACGGGAAAATCATGCATGTAGGCGAGAGAACAAAAGCATAAATACAATGCATAATACTAGGAAACCTATTACGGTGCAGAATACTAGAAAACCTATTGCAATACAGATGTGACGGATCGGATTATTCTCCAACGAATAACTTCCGTCATTGGCAACACAACTACAGTTCATAATTAACACTTGTGGATTCTAGAGAAAATCCGGCAGAGTTTCCTCTGCAACTGGACGAAAATCAAAATATAACCTGTTTAAAAACATCCTGCACAAGCACACATCTAAACAAAAGGCTTACTCACAGCCTACAACACATCACACAAGATCTCAAATATGCCATATCATTCATGGCTCCAATACAGTACTCCTACTCTACCGTATTAGATCTAGAGAGATGCCATCTAATAAAACAAAACTCAAAACATCAATACAAACATGGAAGCATATTAAATCATCATAAACTGTGGAAGTATAATAAAACCATAAAACAATAACAATAAGCCACGCCCAACTCTGGGGGTTATCCACAATCCGATCCAACTCTGAGTCCAAATCCTTCTGCACTCGCCGTCCAGCCAATCTCATCAAGCAAGCCTCTCCTTGCTCTAACTATCCGGCGCTAGCTAAGTGTTCTCATCTGAAAGGAAAAATATCAAATAGCAAGAGTGAGCTAACAGCCCAGCAAGTATAATCACAAACACATCTCCAAGACATGTACAAGAACTGGAATGGGGGAAGGATACATGCATTCTCTAAAACAATCATGGAGAGGAAACAGGAAATAACTGGGATCACTTGATTCCTACGGTTCTCACAGTTATACTGATTGGTCATCATTTGGAATCACTTGATTCTCACGGGATTTTCACAATTACATCTTGAATCACTGTTTTCACATGGTTCTTACGGTTACTTCGGTTGGATATTATCCATTTTCATTATTACATCATCTTCGCGGACCCGGGCTAGTAGGCCGTACTAACCAACGATGCGAGAGAACGAGGACAGGAACGTGTTTGCTACACATTCTAAAGCCACAGCTACTATTTTAGGTCGGTAGCACACGACCATCGGTTGCATCCATGCAACAATCATCATAACGACTACATTTCAATATGTAGCGTCGACCGACACGCCCCACACCCCCGGGGACCAGGGCAATCCTCGTTCTTCCACAGTAGTTTCCTAAAACGTACCACGAACATCACCCGCTCCCACGAGCGGTCAGAATACGTGGCCAAGTATTCATCGAGTTCACATCGCGATGGACATGGTATGCTAAAGAATACTACCCCTATGAATCATGGTCATAGTTTCAAGATTAGGTTCAACACTTTGAGAGGAAAATCCACATTTGCCCCACACGATCACATCTCAAGAAATCTCATTCCCATCACAACATCTCCAATCCGGGAGATCATATAATCAAACACATCTCCAACCGGGAGATTACATCATCACAAGACATAATATGGATTCCCTTCCATTCACTTTCTCGGCTTACAGCCTTCTGTGGGACTCAATTCCCTTAATCCACAACAAAACACCATAGGTTCAATTCAACTTTCTACGGGATCCGGTTCCCTTAATCACAAGAATCAATCCAAGTTCACGAGAGAGATTAGATTCTTACCTTTGATGATCACATATCAATTTGGAACCTCCGGGACTCATCCCTTGCCTCCAACACACGGATTCACGTTTCGGAACTTACTTTTACGTTTAATCAGTTAAACGTTACTTTCACAACGATTTTGAAGGCATATCACTTTACATTTCTCATTTCATTTTGGGTGATCATGATCGGATCTCATTTTGAACACCCGGACGCCATACACGGTTCGATACTTGGAAATCAGACGTCCGGTGGATTCGTACACACTCTTGATACACGAGATTTCACATTTTGGGTTCGATTTAACTTATCACGAGGGTGGAAGTATGCAACTTCCCAATCATTTTTGGATTATCCACAACGGGGAACTTATCAGGCTCTCGAATGCCACGAATGGGTCAAATCTTACGAAATTCGGCATCCGATCAATATATACACACAATTGGAACACGGGGATTCCTATTCTAGGACCATCTCAATTTTTCACGAAGGTGACAACATGCAAAATCCACCTTCGGTCTCGGGTGAACAGTGACAGTGCCCGTTTAGAGGGCTCGGACGCCGCGAACGGGTAAAAAACGTGCGAGATCAGACACGCGGTCGACATATATGCATCATTGGGACGTGGGGATTCACATTTTGGGGTCAATTTTATGATACATGGCAGGAGACGAGAAATCCCCAAAATCTCATGGGTTAGGGTTTCGGTGAAACCCACCCGGACGAATCAGACACGATTTGGACAAACAATTACATTTTCCTTAGCCCATACTCATGGGTTTCAAGATTCTAACATCCACAGTGGGTATCAACGCAAAATACCCAACAAAAATACATAAAACATCGAAAGAGAACGAGAAGTGAGTATGAGAACCCTTGCCTCGACGCTTGCTTTCACCTTTATACCTGGCTCTCGGACGGATATGTACTCCCGGGCCTCGATCTCCTTCCTTCTCTCTCTAGGATCGGCGCCCTCTCTCTCTCTAAAACCCTAAACCCATGCGAAAATGAGAGGAGAGAAGGCGCGACGGGTTTTTATACTGTGCCCGCTTGAGCGGCCAGCGAGCGCTCGACTTTTGGCACCTTGCTGCTTGAGCGGAGCTCAAGCGGCAGGGATTCGGAGTGGCACTGGTTTTTCCGCCCGATAGATCGGCTCGAGCGGCCAGCGGGCGACAGGGATTCGGAATGGATCTAGTTTTTCTGCTCGAGCTCTGCTCGAGCGGCTAGAAGGCGAGGGGGAAAACTGGGAGCTGTGCTCGAGCCACGGCTCGAGCGCCCAGCAAGCGCACGCCTGCTGGCCGTGCTTCCACTACACAAACCTGAATACTTTCCCGATTTTTCTTTCGATACCTAACCTTATTCGTTCCATAGGATTAGTATTGATCATTATCCCGCAATCACCTCATTATTATCAAGTTCCTAAATCTAGAACCTCACAACGGAGTACCAGAAAACCTATTGCGATTCAGAGTACCAGAAAACTTATTACGATGCAGAGTACCAGAAAACCTACTGCTTTCAAATCCTTAGTTCCTGACTCAAAATTCGGTTCAGAGTCCATATTTCAAAATAGTAACTGACTCCTCAATTCAGAATCCATATATCAAAACATTACCTAGTTCTCAGTTTGAAATCCATATATCAGAACATTACCTAGTTATTAGTTCAGAATCCATATATTAGAACAGTTAGTTTCCTTTTAAAATCTATTATCCTCCATACTTTACATCCCAAGGAAAGAATGGTTTCTGTTCAGTTTAGTCCTTACATATTCTCCATATTTTACATCCCGAGGGCAGGATGATTTCCGTTCAGTTTAGTTCCTTATATACCCTCTATATTTTACATCCCGAGGGCAGATGATTTCTGTGTTCAGTTAGCTATTTTTCAGTGCAGTTCGAATGCTTGTTATTCAATGTTTCGATGTAGTAACTTAAGAACAAGGTCATGGACTAGCTATACCGGAATCCTACTGATTTACTTAATTGAAGATATTTTTGTCCTTATTTCCTTAGCCTTAACTCTCTAGACCTCGAAAACCATTCCAATCCATATGACTAAACCTTTAGTTAGTTTCAAAGTTTCTTTATAACTTAATGATATAGTCTCAGGTTAATCCTCAATTAACACTTCCATTCACAAGATTTACACCTTTGAACATTTAGTCACTTCAGAACTCCTCTGTAACTAAACAATACGGTTTACAGTTTAATCCATAAGTACAAATCTGGTCCAACATATACAAGTAATTCTTCAGATAACCTCAGAACACCTCAGAAGCTTAACTGTATATTCCTATGAGACTTTTCTGATTAAACCTTATTTGATAATTCTTCAAATAGCCTCAGAACATTCCATAAGATTAACAGTGTATTTCTATGGGACCTTTCAGACTAAATCTTAATCGGTAATCCTTCAGATAGCTCCAGAACATCTCAAAAGTTCTACAGTATATTCCTATGGGACTTTTTAGATTAAAATTACTTCATAGTCCTTATCATATTATAGAATCACAGTTACATCTCAAAATTTAGAGAACTTATACACAAAACCCCCAAATTTTGACCTAGGGTTTCGCACAAAACTGTCGGACCATAATCGGACACCCTACACATGTGCAATCATGAAACTAAAGCCCTATATTGTGCTACATATAGATAAACTTGAAATTTATCTGATTAATTAACAGGAACATGCTTCATATGCATTAAACAGAGAGAAATAATAATTTGAAGCATAAATATATTTTTAGGGATATAGAAAAGTAGTAAAAACGATGTGTAACGTCTGGGGTAAACTTGCCTTAGCCTGCTCTACTGTTATTTTTACCCGGATCGGATCAAAAGTAGTGATTTCTCTTCTTTTCTTTCCTTTCCCTCTTCCTCCTTCTCCTCTCTTCACATTCTGGCTGGTTGCTACTCATCATTTGCCCCTCCCTCTCCCCAAAATCCTCTTTTAAAATAGAAGAAAGAGAAAGCACACACGTGTCACATGACGGGTGCTCGATGGATGCTCGACGGGCACTCGAGTTCCTAGGCATGTAAATCAGTGCCCTGGTTGGTGCTCTAGTGCTACCCGAGTGCGCCTATCACAAACCCATCCCGTTTCCATGTCACCTCGGGTGACCAGCGAGTGCTTGCTCATGCAAAATGGCGCCTTCCTGGCACTCCAGCGGCCATTGAGCACCAGCCCCCTTTCATCTTCCCTCTTTGCCTACTTTAGCTAATTTTGCTTCGGTATCCATTTATCCCTTGTTCTCAAACCTAATCATATTTTTTATCAACTTAATTATTCCGTAATTACCATGTTTTGGGATCGGGATCTCATACTCTCTCCTACTTACATAAATTTTATCCTCAAAATTTAACGATCCTTAAATTTTAAGAATCAAGGAACCTTCTTAATATCTCCAATTCATTTGTAAACCAAGGTGGTTATCCTAGAAAACCATAAACATTAGAGTTGCTTTGATCCTCATTATTTGATGCGTCCTTTTCAGATTCAAATTTACTATGTCCGAAGGCAGTCCTATTTCATTAACCACTTTTATAACTTAATTTTAAACCTTAAGCAAGCAAAATGCCTCATTTCATTGGTTTGTCAACAAGTCAATATTTTCTCATAGTACCAACTCCATCCAGTATACTCGGATTACACAACAGCCATGATTTTATTTACCTCAAAATGTCCATCTCAAGAAAATGATTCCCTCAAATCCTCAAACCACAACAAGATCAGAAATTACAATTACACAATCACCACAGATTTGGTCTAATTTTTGGTTTATTACTCAACTAATAACTCCAACATTTCAGACACGTTTTGGTTTTCCAACTTAGGAATACAATAGTCTATTACCTTAAACATTGGAGCCTACCCATAATTTCTTAAACTAAAACTTCTAGTTGCTAATCCCAATTTATGAAGGAGCAATTCACATAGAGATTCTTCTCCCTCTTAGCCCAAGGGCCTCCCCCACTTAGACTAAGGGCATCCACCTATTATGATCCAGAAATAACAAGATCCTAACCTTTCCCAACAAATTTATGCCATCAAAGTGGCTTTGCACCTACATAACATTTCTTCCTCCAATCAAACATTCAACTAATTACTTTTCCACAATTCACATCATCCATAAAAGAATATATATACATATCAAGAGATAATCCCAAAATTTATAGGGCAAATGTAACATAATATGCAATTCAGGAAAGAGTACACAAATCCCCCAACATAAATAAAATAGAAATCAAACTCCTCAAATGAGAAAATACCTTCATTTACATTTGGAAGGGCCTCAACGTCTTGTACTATTACCGTGAGTGCCTTGACTGCTAATAGTCTCCTTGGTTGGGGACAAATCTTGGCCAGGTGACCTTGCTAACCACAATTAAAGCAGGCCACCATTGCTTTATAATAGATCGTCCTCGAATGCCTCCTCCTACATTGCACACTGTCCACCTTAGATTCTTGATGACCGGTCATTGATCAGAGCTCGATAATACTCTTTCGTTTGTCTTCTGTGCTCTCCCTTTTGATGACTTGGAAGGTTCCAAACTTAGCCTTGTACTAGTATTCATCTGGCTAGCTGCTCCCTTAGCACGATATTTCTATATCTCTAACTTCTTTTCATATATCAGGGCTGTATCTAGTATATCCGCATACGATTGGAGCTTTAGAGTCACCAAATGCCCTCTAATACCATCCCTTAATCCCTGTTGAAACTTCATTGCTTTCCTTAATTCATCCTCCATAAAATACGGTACAAATCGGGACAATTCGGTAAACTTAGCATCGTATTCTGCTACTGTTTGACTTCCTTGTCTAAGTTGCACAAATTCTTGCTCCTTCTGATCCCAAAGGCTAGGCGGGAGATATTTTTCCATAAAGGATTCTTCAAACATTTCCCAAGTGATCACATAATCGGGAGCACCTAACGCCATCTTCCTCATCTCCCACCAACTATCAGCTTCGTTTCCCAACTTATATACCATGAAAGAAACTTTTTCTTCATCTGAACATCGGATCACCGTAAATATCTTTTTCATCCTCTGAATCTAGATATCTACCTTTATTGGATCAGGCTCACCCAGGAATTCGGGTGCTCTCTCCACAGTGCATCCATCATACGTGGTCAGAGCAGGATTTACTGGAACTGGCTTAGGTGCAGGGATCGGAGCCATATGATGCTACTCCATTGATTCAACAACATTCGTCATTCTTCCCAATAGGTTCACATATTTGACTTCTCAGTCGTAAGGGGTACTAGCACCTTCACGATTATTTCTTCTATTCTGCCTACTCGCCATGGTATATCCTATATCATAAAATATTACAATATTAGACGACCTCGAATAATCAGATCAAAAGAAAGCATTTAAAATAAATCATGGCATCCAGAATAAAATCCTTAAAGCCAATTTTTAGACCTTCCTTCTAGCCCTAATTGCTCTTTTCTTTCCTTAACCTAAAGCGGTTCAATCTAAACCTTCAATTTCAATTCAATTTTCCTAAGCCCAAAATCGATATCATTCTTCTTCATCTCTAGGTCTTGGTCTATCTTACACCTACTTATACTAGCTATGATACCTAGGACGTAATTCATCCAATGTCTATCCCTACTCAATCGATCATTCATAATCATTTCCTAAGATTCCGCATACGATTCAGATAATTCCTAAGGCATCTCATTTTTTCTGATACCAATTGTGATGGAACGGATCCTAATCCTTTTAAAACCCTCCGTCAGATAAATACAGAACTTAAATCATCTAACTTCTACAGAAATTTTGACAGAGTCTCCTCTACAACTAGAACAAAACCAAATGTACAACCTGTATGAAATAACATGTACAAGCACGCAACTATTCAAATACTGTAAATTTTCTTGTAACACACATACAAAGGATCACAAACTATCATATCATCCATGGCTTCAACACAACAAATATTGTCCAACATTTTAGATTTAGAAAGAAATGCCATCTAGGACCTATACATATTCAGAACATCAGAATAACGCGGAAGCAACTAATTCCATAAGTCAACCTATAAAAGCAAGAACAGAACATGCATCATAATATGACATTTTTACATTATCGTAATATACTATGTTCTTTTCAAAATGCAAGCTACAAGAATCCAAAATCCTTTAATCCACCGAAGTCCTTTAGGGTCTTCAAAACTTACGAGCTTTCCCTTCTTCTAACTAGATCTGACTTCAATCCTTTTCAGATTTTGCTTATCTGGAGGAAAATAGAAAGCAAGGAATGAACTTAACAGCTCAGCAAATGTACCCAAAACAGTAAAAATGTAAAGTTTTACATATATACAGAACATACACATGCTTTCAAAAGAGAACTTAAAAGGGATGCAGAAAAATCATGCATGCAGGTGAGAGAATAGAAACATAAATACAATGCATATTACTAGAAAATTTATTACAGTGTATAATACTAGAAAACCTATTGCGATGCTGAGTTCCAGAAAACCTGTTGCAATTTAGACTACCAGATAACCTATTACGATATAGAGTACTAGAAAACCTATTGTGATGCAGAGTACCATAAAACATATTGTTTTTAAATCCTTAGTTCCTAATTCAAAATTCGGTTCAGAGTCTATATTTCAGAAAAGTAACCTAGTCCTCAGTTCAGAATCCATATATCAAAATATTACCTAGTTATAGGTTCAGAATCCATATATCGTAACATTACCTAGTTCTCGGTTTAGAATCCATATATCAGAACATTACCTAGTTATCGGTTCAGAATCCATATATCAAAACAATCAGCTTCCTTTTTAAATCTATTATCCTCCATACTTTACATCCCGAAGGCAGGATAGTTTCTGTTCAATTTGGTCTTTATATACCCTCCATACTTTATATCCCCAGGGCAGGATGATTTCTGTTCAGTTTAGTCCTTACATACCCTCCATACTTTACATCCCGATAGCAGGATGATTTCTATTAGGTTTAGTTTCTTATATACCCTCCACACTTTACACCTAGGTTAAGATAATTTATGTGTTCAGTTAGCTATTATTTAGTGCAGTTCTAATGCCTGTTATTCAGTGTTTCAATGCAGTAACCTAAGAACGATGTCATAGACTAATTATATAGGAATCCTTCTAATTTACTTAACTAAAGATATTTTTGTCCTTATTTCCTTAGCCTAAACTCTTCAGGCCTCAAAAACTATTCCAATTCATACGACTAAACCTTCAGTCAGTTTCAAAGTTTCTTTATCAATTAATGATACAATCTTAGGTTAATCCTTAATTAACACTTCCATTCACGAGATGAACACCTTTGAACATTTAGTTACTTCAGAACTCCTCTGTAACTGAACAATACGGTTTACAGTTTAATCCATAAGTATAAATCCAGTCCAACCTATACAAGTAACCCTTTAGATAACCTCAGAAAACCTCAGAAGCTTAACAGTATATTCCTATGAGACTTTTCTAATTAAATCTTAATCGGTAATTTCCAGATAGCCTCAGAACATTCTAAAATATTAACAGTGTATTTCTGTGAGACCTTTCAGACTGAATCTTAATCAGTAATCCTTTAGATAGCTCAAGAATATCTCAGAAGTTCTATAGTATATTCCTATGGGACTTTTCAGACTAATATTACCTTATAGTCCTTATCATATTATAGAATCATAGTTACATCTCACAATTTAGAGAACTTATACATAAAACCCCCAAATTTCAGCCTAGGATTTTGCACAGAACTTTCAGACCATAATCGGACACCCTACACATGTACAGTCATGTAATTGAAGCCCTATAATGCGATACATACAGATAAACTGGAAATATATCCTATTAATTAATAGGAACATGCTTCATATGCATTAAACAGATAGAAACAGTAATTTAACGCATAAATACATTTCTAGGGATACAGAAAATTAGTAAAAATAGAGGGTAACTTCCAGGGTACACTTGCCTTAGCCTACTCAACTATTATTTTTACCTGGATTGGATTGGAAGTGGCGATTTCTCCTCTTTCCTTCCCTTTCCCTCTTCCTCCTCCTCTCTTCACATTCTGGTTGCTACTGCTCATCGTTTGTCCCTCTCTCTCCCTAACATCCTCTTTTAAAATAGAAGAAACAGGAAGCACACGCGTGTCACATGACGGTCGCTCGAGCGCCCCTCAAGCGTCCATCAAGCACCTAGGCGCACAAATTAGCGCCCGAGTTAGCGCTCGGGTGCTACTCGAGTGCACCCATCGCACACCCATCCCATTCCCATGTCACCTCGAGTGACAAGCAAGTGCTTGCTTGCACAAAATTGCACCTTCCTGGCACTTAAGCGGCCATCGAGCGTCGGCCCTCTTTCATCTTCCCTCTTTGCCTTCTTTAGCTAATTTTGCTTCGGTATCTATTTATCCCTTGTTCTTGAACCTAATTATTTTTATCATCAACTTAATTGTTTTGTAATTACCATGTTTTGGGATTGGGATCTCATAGAGCGCCCATTGAGTGATCCTCAAGTGCTCCCTTTTTGCAAAATTACTCTCGATGGGGTGCTCAAGCGCCCATCGAGCAGCCTCCTTGTACCACTACTCCACTCCCGCCTTGCCTTGGGTGGCCATCAGGCAGCTGCGTTCGCATTTTGGTGCCTCCCAAGTGCTTGAGTGGCCATCGAACGTTGGTGCCTTTCCCCATACCTTTTTGCCCGATTTGCTTATTTTGCTTCTGTAATAAATTTTTCCATTATATTTAACCCTAAACAAGATTTTTATCCTCATAATTATTCCATAACTATCACATTTCAGGATCAAGATCTCACAGGAAAGTTGCATCCTGCTCAGAGTCCCATGGGGGTGTCAGGTAGATGACTCGTAAGGCTCATTGTCCCCCCATATCGCGTTTTCTACACAACTGTGGTGGGCGATGGGCGTTAGCATGTTCTGTCAGATGCAAAAGATTGAGATATAGGTTATGTGCGAGAAGTCTCATCATCTCGATTGCTATAGACACAAATGATAGTTGAACACTCGTTGACCTCTTGACCAGTATTCAAATCAATCAGAAAGGCTCATGATTGTTGGCATCAAAGATGGAATGCTACCTGGTTGATCCTGCCAGTAATCATATGCTTGTCTCAAAGATTAAACCATGCATATGTAAGGATGAACTAATTTAGACAGTGAAACTGCAAATGGCTCATTAAATAGTTATAGTTTGTTTGATGGTACCAACTACTCAAATTACCGTAGTAATTCTAGAGCATTACGTGCAAGAAACCCTAACTTCTGGAAGGGATGCATTTATTAGATAAAAGGTCAATGCGGGTTAAACTCGTTGCTCTGATGATTCATGATAACTCAATGGATCACATAGCTTTGACTCTGGCAATGCATCATTCAAATTTCTACCCTATCAACTTTTGATGGTAGGATAGTGGCCTACCATGGTGGTGACGGGTGACGAAGAATTAGGGTTTGGTTTCGAAGTGGGAGCCTCAAAGAAGGCAGCAGACATACAAATTACACAATGCTGACATGGGGAGGCAGTGACAATAAATAACTATACCAAGCTCATTGAGTCTAGTAATTGGAATGAGTACAATCTAAATCCCTTAATAAGGATCCATTAGAGGGCAAGTCCGGTGCCAGTAGTTGTGGTAATTCTAGCTCCAATAGTATATATTTAAGTTGATGTAGTTAAAAAGCTCATAGTTGGACCTTAGGATGGCGTGACCAGTCTGCCTCCGGTGAGCAATGATTGTCTCGTCCCTTCTATCGGTGATGCGCTCCTGGCCTTAATTGGCTGGATCGTGTCTCCAGCACTGTCACATTGAAGAAATTAGAGTGCTCAAAGAAGGCCTAAGCTCTGGATACATTAGCATGGGATAAGATCATAGGATTTCAGTCCTATTGTGTAGGCTTTTGGAATTGGAGTAATGATTAATAGGGACAGCTGGGGTATTCATATTTCATAGTTAGAGGTGAAATTCTTCAATTTATGAAAGATGAACAACTATGGAAGTATTCTCTAAGGATGTTTTCATTAATCAAGAACAAAAGTTGGGGGCTTGAAGATATTCAGATATTGTCCTAGTCTCAACCATAAACGATGTCAACCAGGAATCAGTGGATATTAAATTTAGGACGCCGTCGGCACCTTATGAGAAATTAGAGTTTTTGGGTTCCGGGGGGAGTATGGTCAAAAGGATAAAACTTAAAGAAATTGACAAAAGAGCACCATCAAGAGTGGAGCCTGCAGCTTAATTTGACTTAACACTGAAAAAATACTAGGTCTAGACATAGTAGGGATTGACAGACTGAGTGCTCTTTCTTGATTCTATGGGTGGTGGTGCATGGTCATTCTTAGTTAGTGGAGCAATTTGTCTAGTTAATTCCATTAACGAATGAGACCTTAGTATGCTAACTAGCACTGTGGAGCTATCCCTCCATAGCAAGCTTCTTAGAGGGACTATGGCCTTGCAGACCATGAAAGTTTGAGGCAAAAACTGGTCTGTGATGCCCTTAGATGTTTTGGGCTGCAGCGTGCTACATGAATTTATTCAACGAGTCTATATCCTTGGCCGACAAGCCTGGGTAATCTTTGAAATTTCATCGTGATGGGGATAGATAATTGCAGTGTTGGTCTTCAATGCAAAATTTCTAGTAAGCGTGAGTCATCAGCTTGCATTGACTAAGTCCCTACCCTTTGTACACACTGCCCATCGCTCCTACCAATTGAATGGTCCGATGAAGTGCTAGAATCGCAGCGACGTGAGTGGTTTCCTGCTGACGACATCGTGAGAAGTGTGATGGAATGGGTACTCTCTTTTTTTTTCCTCGAAAGCTTCCGTAAAGATAGAAATAGAATTATCGGTACTAAATTATAAGGCAAGACTACTGCAAAAATCTCGACACAGTCTCCTTTGTAACTGGATGAAAAACCCAAAATACAACCTGTATGATCATCCATTACAAGCACACAACTATCAATTGTCAACAATTCTTCCTATAACATGCATACACAGGATCACATGAGCCATCCATGGCATAAATCTATAAAGCATTAGCTACACTAACGGTTCGATAATGAGATGTCGTCTAGGACCTGTACAGTATATCCAAGAGTTTAGAGTGGAAGTTAAACTAATAACCTGCAGAAGCATATCTTTTCCTTTTTACAACCATACACATCATATACTTTCTATACAAAATTTACATGTTCATAAACACCCATAGACATAAAATCAGTTTACAAAATCACAATTCTAGTCAAGTCTTTACGTCAATAGACTCTTTCAAAATAGCTCCAAAATGCTCTAGGTCCTCAAAAGTCTTCAGGAACTTCTGTTGATCACTCTTTTTCGTTAGGTACTAACTCTACTGTCTTATCTAGAGGGGGGAAATAATAAAATAGTGAGCCAAGACCCAACAATGTACATACATATGAGTGGTAAAACTGTGATGCAGAACGATCATATAACTATATAGAACAAGAACATTTAAACAAAACATCATCTGAAAAACAGTAAAGGCATACTTTGACGATATTAAACCTCTTAATTCAGAAATCAGTAATCGATAAATTATAAACTGTAAACTTTAACAATACACTGTAAAATTGAAAATGATACTCTGTAAACTGTTCACCGTCAATTGTACTCTGTAACGATACACTGTTATCTATTCACTGTAAATGATACACTGTCATCTGTACACTATAACATAGCATAACGATATCATACCCTGCCAGCGTACCCTACTAGCTCAGGGGGCGAATGATTGAAGATAGATTATGTTTAGTCCACACAATCCAAGGTCTATCACTGTAACATGTATATCCCATCCCGAGGGATCTCTGTACTTTGTGCCACTCGAAGGTAGCTTATGTCCCTCCTAGCTTAACGCCCTTGAGGACAGGGCGGACCATGAATCACTCAATGGAAAGAGTTATCCTCGATTACCACCGTAAGTTCTAAGGCATTGCCGGAGAACTTATCTGGACTGTAGCCAGTCTTGGGTCCCAAAATAACTGTAACGAAAATAACCTCTTTATTAAAAACTCTCTTTCACAATCAGACTTTCACAATTTACCTTCAGTTAACTTCAAAAAGTACATGGAAATTTCATCGGTATAAGTCGGTACATATTTTCAAAAACAAATTATACTGGGAGCTTCATTTCAATGTCAATTAACTTTCATATAATAGAAGCTACGATTAAAACTCATCAAAACCTCTTCATTTTCGTACCTAGGGCTTCGCCAAAACTTTCGGACTCAAATCAGTCTCTAAACATGTGCTTGTTCATGAAATTAATGCCATAAATCCATGCATATACATTAAATCATGCAATTTACTCAAACTTCACCATATTTTTGAGCTAGGGTATAAGTCGGTACATATTTTCAAAAAAAAAATTATATTTAGAGCTTCATTTCAATGTCAATTAACTTTCATATAACAGGAGTTATGGTTAAAACTCATTAAAACCTCTTCATTTTCGTACCTAGGGCTTTGCCAAAACTTTCGGACTCAAATCGATTTCTAAACATGTGCTTGTTCATGAATTTAATGCCATTAATCCATGCATATACATTAAATCATGCAATTTACCCAAACTTCACAATATTTTCGAGCTAGGATTTCATCACATACTTTCGGAAACAAATCGAACATTATTTACATGCTTATACATGAAATCGAAGCCAAAACTTGCAATAAACATGGATAAATACGAACTCTAACCGAACAATTGAAGGAAACATGCATCATTTACTTTAAACATGTATCAACATCATTTTAGAACATTTTTATCAACTTTAAAGTAAGAGAATCGGTGAAAATAAAAAACAACGTTCGAAGTACACTTACCTTGTCCCGATCTACCATTTTCTTTACCTGGTGTGGATTGGAACTAGCGATTTCCCCTTCTCCCCTTCTCTTATTCGTCTTTTTCCTCTCCTTCGTGCGTGGTCTGCTCACACTCTCTCCCTTTTTCTTTTTCCTCCTCCTTTTATAACAAAAACGAAGTCAGAGCAAGGGCAAAAGTCGGGGCTGCGCTCGAGCGCGTCTCGAGCGCTCAGCGAGCGAGATACATTCTGCTAAATCCACTATCCAGGCCGGCTTGAGCCCACGGCAGGCGCAGCCTAATCTGGATTCTGTGCTCTCCGTAGGCTCGAGCCCCCGGAGGGCACAGGTCAGGCTCGCAGCAAGCTTACTTCGCGTTTTTGCTGTTCGGGACCCATTTTGACCATTCTAACCCAATCTTGCACATCCTTGGACCTTATTTTTTATTATATAACCCGAATAAATCATGATTATCACAATTTAAAATCCGAAATATTGTCTATGAATTAACATTTTACTGCATATAATTTCGGTTCCCGATTTACTAATTTCGGTTATTTGAGCTTTTCAATCAATTTTCTCCCGTACCTTTTGAACACAATTGTGACGGACCGAATTATTCTCCATTGAATAACCTCCGTCAATGGTAACACAACCCTAAGCCCATAATTAAAC